>JACEIK010000444.1:8645-22015 GCA_018107945.1 Datura stramonium | reverse complement strand
AACAGTTGAAGTGTTTGGTAAAAAGTTGCCGATTAGCATTTTTCTTGTTAAATTTACTTAAATATCCTTCAAGTTATTTATGCTAATAACGATGTGATTTTTGTAAGATTTTAAATTTCAGTTTATTACAATACAAAATAATTTATGTCTCATTTATTTTTAATGCAACATTGATTAGATAAAATTATTTTATATAAGCTAAAATATAACCATAAAAATATTTTATAATAATTAATAATTTGACTAATATTTTTAGTAAAAACATACTTAAATAGTACACAAAATTTGTATAGAAAACATAAATACTTAACGATATCTTTTTCTAATTAAACTAAAAAATTCAACTATCATAAGTATTCTCAGCAATCAAATCACGAGTTGTCATTCAAATGTTAAAGGATTACATGTTTTACTTCTTTTTTAAATTTTCTTATTTTGTGTTTATTAATAATATTCTTTTTCAATTTGATTAGCTCTTGAAATCAATAATAAATATCTTAGTATGTAAAGAAGTAGGAGAAGCTTCATGCTTTACCAAACCCATAAATCAAGCCAAGTTAAAGTAGGGTTCCATGCTTAGCCATAAAACTTGAAGAACTACTAAAAAAAGATTAGAGAGAATTTTGTTATCCCAAATAATGTCATAAAGAATTGCATAATTGTTGTTAACATTGAAGAGGTGGAGGAAATTTTAGGTTTGGAAGTACAGCGGTGAAAGTGAAATTATAGAGAGTGTTTGAAATTTTATTTAAAGAAAAAGATATTTTGGGGATTACATAAAAATATTAAGGATAAAAATTGTAAATGGTTTGTCAAATCAAAAGTGCTTATAAGTTGTAAAATCATAAGTTGGGGGTGACCAACTTATGGCTTATGACTTATTTTGACTTATATGCATTGGACTTATAAGCACTTTCAGTATATACCAAACGCGTAGATAAATTAAAATGTGCTTATAAGCTAATTTGACCAGCTTATAAGCTTAGCTAAACACCCTCATAGTAAGATATTCAAATTTTGTTCCTTAAAATTCTTAAGGACACAAAAGTTGGAAACATCTAGTATGAGAACTAGTTACTGCGTTTAACCTAAAATCTTTTCACTAGCAGTTGTCTCTAGGAGCAACACAAACTACTCACGTTGTCCATTTAAACACTATATTTCTTGACGATTAATATTTTTGTCTGTAGCTCTTTCCTGTCAAATTTCAGCACTGCAACTTTTCAGCTTTATGAATCCTCTGCTTATTGACACGTTATATTACATTTTGTTTCCAATTGCTATATAAATTGCTTAAGGCACTCCACATTCCTAATAACTTGTTGTCAGGCACTGTCACTTATCACTGTCCTCCTTGAAGTCCGAAGTTGAGAATAGAAACCATTCAGCATAGAAAATGATCACAGAATTATAGGTCTTGGAAATTGAAATTGAGGTCATACAATGTGGTCCATAGAGAGAGAGGGAGATAGAGAGAGAGAGAGAGAACTCTTGTGTGGTTTGTTGTTATGTATTTATCCTAAAAGTTAACCGAGAAGGTTCATTTTTCTACCTTGATGGTATCTGCTCGGCAGTAGTGAGATAAGCATAATGACAAAGAGAGCTAAGAGTTTTGGTCTAAGTGGCAATAGTTGCCTCTTTGTTGTTTCCCAGAGAAAGAAATGTTTCATGTCATATACCATTTTAATCACTATGTTTAGTAGCAAAGAAACAAGTACCCTTCATTCCGAAGATCATTATTCAAATCGAGCAAAAATATACCATTCTGAAGGTCTTCAGTCCCGAAAGACGTTTAGAAATTCTTTGTCATGTAGAGATGAGATTGATAGGTATTCAATTGTTTGAAGATGATTTAGAGGCATTACAACATGGTGTTGGAAGAAGGTAAGGAGGGAAATGGTTCTGATGAGAAGATTTCATTATTGACAGGAATGTTTGCATCTGATATGTATGGAAGTCATGTTGTAGAAGTATTGAATTCGTGGGTACGCATTGCAGGAGGACATGCTTGGGGCTAAATTTGATGTAAAAGTTGGTAGAGTGCCTTTGTCCTTTTTGTTTTTTAGTTATTTTTGTTTTGATGAAGTAAGATGTTGTCATTAAAATAGAGGCAACTGGAAGGTGTCTGGCACAAAAGCAAAAGCCAGAAGGTTTTTGAAGCAAAAACATGGTTGCTTCCATAACATAAAGCTATACTAGTACAGCGGAGCTAACAAAGTCTAAAAAACTATCCATACTATTAACAGGGGTAAAGAAAATTCCAAGACATTAAAACTAAGCAACTGGCTTTCAGCGAGTGTGCTGGAGTTGATATCCCATCAAATCACGCGGTTTCTCTCATTCCTGACAACCCAAAAAATGACTGCAGAAATCATTCCCCAGACCTTCTTGATAGGTTTATCAACTCCAAAAAATCCAGCTAGTGTAGGCTTCCTTGATGGACTGAGGCATACTCCATGTTAGTCCGAATAGATAAAGGAAGAAATTCCAGGTATCAGCACTGACAAGGCAATGGAGAAGTAAGTGGTTGACACTTTCTAGACTTTGGTGTCACATGTAGCATCTGTTGACTAGGGAAATTTTCTTCTTGCATAGATTATTCAAGCCACATATTCTTTTGTTCTAATAGTTTATTTTAAAATATTGTTAACCTGAGGATAAGTTGGTCAATTTTGGTAAAACGTTGTGGACCAAGGATACAGACTTAGTCCGTGCTTGAAGTTCATGATAAAAAGTTGCGGGAGTGGCTGCCACAGCTGAATATGGATTATGTTTTGACACAGTTCTCATAGTGGAAGTGAAGATGCCTACATTAGAATGAAATGGCTCTGCATAGAGAGGAATGAAAAGAGCGAATTCATATATCTGGTTCACCTTGTTACTTGGACATGGGTCTGTTAAAAGCTAACTGCTAATAACTCTTTACACTGGAGAAAATCTATGAAGAAGCTATTTTCTTATGTTAGTTTTAAGTTTCAACATTGTCCTCTCTAAAGGAGATATAGCATCCTTCTTTGGAATATTTGAGTGTTTTTCCCTTCTATGCTTAGAGAGTTTTCTGCTGTCTAAAATAGAGGATTTTGATTAGAAGGTAATATTCTGCAAACAATGTCATTTCTTATCGAGTTTCTACCAACCTAGCTGCTTATGCAAGTTTTTGCTGGGCTGCATTCGTGGTCCCAAGATGAAAAGTATTACCATCAATACGAAATAGAGGGCATCTTCAACTTTTTGTTTAATTTTAAATTAGTAAAAGGTAATGAGGGCATCTTCAAGTTTGGCACATATCTTTTCGGTCTATTAAGTTTTGCTCATATCTTAAATTAAATAATATTTAGAAAAGCTTGTGCATTTGAACTCTAGTGCCATCAATGTACAATGTCGTCAAGCTTGACATATAAGTAGTGGCACTTTGCACTAGTAACAGTTTCTTGCGGACTTGATAAATATTGTGACCTGGTTGGTATATGTGTCAGAACAAGAAGATATTCTCTCATTTTTATTTCACGTTTCAAGACTGTCCCCAAAAGGAGATTTTACAGTGCTTCTTGGAATATTTGAGTAATTATTTTTTCCTTATACACTTAGAGAGTTTTCTGCTGTCAGAAATAGAGGATTTTGGTTAAAAAATAATGCTCTGCAAGTGTTGTCATTTCTTATTGAGTTCTTGCAAATCTTGTTGCTTATGCAAGTTCTTGTTGGGCTGCGGTCGTGGTCCCAAGATGATAAGCTCTACTTTCAGTATGAAATTGAGGGTGTCTTCAACCTTTCTTTTAAAATCATTAAAAAGTAATGAGGGCATCTTCAAGTTTAGCACATATCATTTTGGTCTCTCAAATTGTGCTCATATCTTAAATAAAACAATATTTTAGAAAAGCTCGTGCATTTAAAGTCTAGTGCCGTTGGTGTACAATATCGGTGAGTTTGACATATTTAGTGGCACTTTGAACAAGTAACATTTTCTTGAGGAGGCAATAAGTATTGTGACATGGTTGCTATATGCTGGATGGGCATTGGATTCCTTGTAAGCTTTTCTTGCTATCCTATTTGTTGAGTTTGTTTTCAGTAAACTTGATCAATCTTCCTTCATAAAGGTGGGAACTCGGGTTAGACGGATGTAATAATTTTACTAAATTTAACATGAGGTAAATCATTGTAGAGGAAAAAAAGACTCCAAAAGAAAAAAAATGCTCCCAGGCACGACTTTCAAGACTAGTACTTTCTTTGACTAGTACACTGGTCATTAACATTAACTGGGGGTCTTCTCCGGCGAGATGGCCGGAATAGGTGAAGAAAGGGAGGAGAGCATTTTCTAGAATGCAGGATTCAAAGCTTACGACATCACCAAATGCAAAAGAGGCGCTGAAATGTGGTTTGAGTGGGTAGAACGTAGCCGGGATTTAATGAGGAGAGTCACAGTTAGCATTAAAGTCCTACAGTGGTTAGTATCAGTATTTATTGAAGCATCGAAAACACAGGACAGATCAGTTAAGAGATGGAAGTTAAGGGATCATTGTTCTGAATTTGTCTGCAGTCTTAAATTCAATGAAAGTGGAAGATACATCAGCTTTATTGCTATCCAAGGGCAAAATAAATCAGTCATTATTACACCAGAATCCAGGTACAAGGAAGGTTGGGGGAATATTGCTCATAAGATAGCTAGGTTCATCTATGAACCAGGGAAGGAAAAGCAAAACAAAAATCATCCAAGCGAACGCTCGGAGACCTCTTACAAAGAGGCAATTAGGAACAACAGATGGTCCACGGAGGCGTCAAAGAAGGCGCAAATACAATGCTCCGGTAACCAGATCAAGGTCACAAATAGCCTCTCCAGCAATGACAAAGACCTATTGAGCAAGTGTCTGACTGGAAGGTTCCAGACCCACCCTCAGGAGTGAGGAGACCTCTTACAAAGAGGTCCAAGCGAACGCTCGGAGACCTCTTACAAAGAGGCAATTAGGAACAACAGATGGTCCACGGAGGCGACAAAGAAGGCGCAAATACAATGCTCCGGTAACCAGATCAAGGTCACAAATAGCATCTCCAGCAATGACAAAGACCTATTGAGCAAGTGTCTGACTGGAAGGTTCCAGACCCACCCTCAGGAACGCCCAAGTTTGAACGAAGTGAGGAGATGGGCTTGCAACAACTGGAAATCATCGATCGGAGTCAATGTTCATGCCATGAATGATGGTGTCTTCCTCTTTGAAATGCCATCAGTAGCAGACGCAGGGGCAGTGGTGCTGGAAGAAATCAACTGTAGAGCTCGAATGGTGGAAACTGATGATGGGCTGCTGGCCGGCAGAGGTCAATAGAGAATGGGTCTGGATAAGGGTGGTAGGTCTACCTCTAAGCATGTGGTCGGAAAACATCTTCAAACTGATCGGAGATCTATGTGGGGGTTTCACAGAAACGGAGGAGGAAACTTCGCTCAAAAACCACCTACACTGGGCAAGAATCAAAGTCAAAGGAGAC
The DNA here is from genome assembly GCA_018107945.1 of Datura stramonium. Classification (NCBI taxonomy): domain Eukaryota; kingdom Viridiplantae; phylum Streptophyta; class Magnoliopsida; order Solanales; family Solanaceae; genus Datura; species Datura stramonium. The sequence goes on along the minus strand of JACEIK010000444.1, from coordinate 16,540 downwards.
GTTAAGAAAATACCGAAAGAAGTAGAAGTGGTCAATGGAGCATTCACTTACATTATGCCGGTATGGGTGGAAGCTTCGGTCACAGTGAAGAGAACTGGACAAAGAGATGAAGAAGAAGCCCTTTGTCCAGTGGATAAAAAAGGACGAGGGTCGCTGGGTGAGTCGGATAATTTGAAGGAGAGACATGTGGGTTGCTCAGAGGTGGGGACAAATACAAAAATAAAGTCACGTGCTAGGTTTGAAAAGGGGTCTGGGCACAACAGATCTAATATGGGCTAAATGGGAAAAGGGTTTTGTTTGGGCCAGAACATCGAACTAACAGCAAACAAATACAAGTGCTCATTTATGGAGATCTTACCAGCGAAAGAGAGACGAAGGCAAGAATCTAGCGATGAGTTTTGGAGAACATTCAAAGACAGATCTCACAAGAAAATTGATACCTCACTGCGACGTAACAGACCTGGAGCCTGCTCAATCAAAGGAGCAGGGTGGCATGGAGTTAGTGGAGGAGGACGGGATTCCACTTGCCTATCAATTACCAGGTGAAGAAGACAGGCATCTAAGCTCATCGAGTTGGATCCAAAAACATATCATAAGGCTCAGTAAGAATTTGGGGTGGATTTCAGGGGATGCGAAGAGAAAGCAAAAGAACTCTTTCTAAAGATTGACAATAACAGGCAAGGAATCATAGGGAAACAGCAAGAACAAGCAACAACGAGAAGGAAGGGGATGATCAAGCTGAAGAATTTAGAATTGGCAACCAAATTCATGAGTAATGGCACCAGAAGTAGAGGGGGATACCTGGCAATCAAAGACCAATGAAGGTGAAAATAGTTTCTTGGAATGTAAGGGGACTGAACTGTGGGAGGAAAAAAAGTTTGGTCAGGAACATATTACAAACATGGAAGGCAGATGTTGTGTGCTTACAGGAGACCAAATTGGAGGGGAATTTAACTAACACAGTGAAAGAAATATGGGGTAGCAGATGGGCAGACCATGTTTGTTTGGAAGCAAGTGGAACCAGGGGAGGCGTCCTGATCACGTGGGACAAGTGAATTTGGGAGGGTACAACTAGTAGTATAGGAGCTTACTCTGTAACCTGTAAGCTGGTCGGGAAAACTCAACTCTTTGATTGGCACATTACAGGGGTTTATGCCCCGAACGATAGAAAGGAAAGAGAAGAGACATGGGGGGAAATTGGAGAAGCAAAAGGGCTGGTTAATGGCCCTGGGGTACTTTGTGGAGATTTCAACACTGTAAGATACCCATCAATGATAGATTGCAACAGAATCACGAAGTCTATGACAGATTTTTCGAATTTCATACAGGATATGGAGCTAGCAAGAGGGGATTACACTTGGAAAAAAAAGGGACAGACACACAGCAGCAGCAAGGTCAGACAGATTTTTGATATCTGAAGAATGGGATGCTAGCTTCAAACACATCAAACAGTCCATTTCCCATAGGATGGTATCTGATCATCTCCCTTTGATTCTAGAATGTGGTGACTGGGAGCCTTCCAAATCATATTTCAAATTTGAAAACTGGTGGCTGGAGACTGAAGATTTCAATGAAAAGATCAGGAGCTGGTGGACATCTTTCAGATACAGTGGAAAACCAGACTATATTCTGGTAGCCAAACTGAAAGCTTTGAAGGGGAAATTAAAAGAATGGAGCAAGATTGCACAAGGCAACCTGAAGATGCAGAAAGACAATGTTCTTAGACAACTGAAGGAGTTAGAGGAGATACAGGAACAGAGGAACTTGGAAGAAAGGCAGATAGCATTCAGATTAGCTCTCAACATGGAGTTTGAAGAAATAGCAAAGAATGAGGAAACTGCATGGAGACAGAGATCCAGAGCTCTATGGCTTAAACATGGGGATAGGAACACAAAATACTTTCACAGATCAGCAAATGCTCATAGAAGATTCTAACTCTATCGATAAACTAAGATGCAGGGGCGAGGTAGTGACTGAACCTGATGAGGTAAAGAAGGAAATTATAGAGTTCTATGAGAAGTTGTATACAAAATCGGAAGGGTGGAGACCGCAGTTAGAGATGAGTCAATGATTGAGAATTCGGAAGAGGAGAACAACATGCTAATAGCCCCTTTTGAAGCTCAGGAGATACTGGATAGCAGCAAGGCATGTGCAGGAGACAAAGCCCCAGGGCCAGATGTGTACACCATGGATTTTTTCAGCAAATGCTGGGATATAATCAGACATGATCTAGTGGTAGCAGTACAGAATTTTCACAAAGGAGTGTTTGAAAAGAGTATAAATGCAACCTTTGTGGCATTGATCCCCAAGAAAATGGGAGCAATGAAACTAACTGCTTTCAGACCAATAAGTTTGATAGGGGGGACGTACTAGATCATAGCCAAACTGTTAGCAGAAAGAATGAAGAAAGTCATCTACAGACGGGTAAATAGGCAGCAAATGACCTTCATAAAGGGAAGACAAATTATGGATGCAATTCTGATTGCAAATGAATGTGTGGACTCCAGGTAGAGAAGCAGACAGCCAGGAATCCTATGCAAACTGGATATCCAGAAAGCATATGATCACCTAAACTGGATTGGTTAGTGTGTTAGAAAGGATGGGATTTGGATCTAGATGGATCAGCTAGATAAAATATTGTATCAGCACAGTCAAATTTTCCATCCTAGTGAATAGAAGTCCTACGGGGTTTTTCTCATCACAGAGAGGATTAAGGCAGGGAGACCCTCTCTCACCTTTCCTATTTATCCTTGCAATGGAAGGCATGAGCAGCCTCATGTTTACAGTACAATGCAAAGGCTGGATCAAAGGCTTTTAGGTGGGCAACAAAATGGGAGATAACATGGAGATCACTCACTTACAATATGCAGATGACACCTTAGTGTTTTGTGAAGCAGAAAAAGATCAGATTCTAATGCTAAGGATCATCTTCATCATTTTTGAAGCTGTGTCAGGACTACACAAATTGGGAGAAGAGCTACATATATCCCATAAACGAGGTAGTTGATGTTGGAGTGTTGGCTGACAGCTTGGGAGGAAAGGTGGGAGAACTACCAACAACTTATTTGGGGATGCCTCTGGGAGCTAAAAGCAAGTCCAAGGGGATCTGGAATAGGGTGATAGAGAAATGTGAGAGGAAATTATCTAATTGGAAGAGCCAGTATCTGTCTCTGGGGGGAAGACTTACGTTGGTTAACAGTGTCGTAGATGCATTACCTACATATATGATGAATATCTTCCCTATACCTGTGAGTGTAATCAAAAGAATTGATGCTCTTAGAAGGAACTTCTTTTGGCAAGGCAATGAAGATAAAAAGAAATTCCATCTAGTCAAATGGGAAGAGCTAAGAGTTAGCAAAAGGGAAGGAGGAGTGGGAGTCAGAGATTTGAGATGTTATAATAGAAGTTTGAATGATGAAGTGGCTATGGAAGCTTGCAACAACAGGTGACCTACTTTGGAAAGATGTAATTACAAAAAAATATGGAATGGAGGACAAATGGATGACAGAAACAGTAACTACACCATATTGGATGCAGTGTTTGGAGGTCCATCAGGAACCTATGGCCACACATGATCTTTAAGTGCAATTATAAGGTGGGTAATGGCAGGAAGATATCATTTTGGAATGATAGATGGAGGACTGGACTCTCTGAAACAACTATTTCCAGACTTGTATCTACTGAGCGAAAACCAACAGGCGATGGTGGCTGATATGTGGACAGGAAATGGATGGAATTTACAATTCAGAAGACTATTAAATGATTGGGAGGTATCAAGAATAGCAGAATTTTATGAGACACTGGAAACTGTGCAAAGTCTAAATGAGGAACAAGACACACTGATATGGAGGGAAGAAAGCAGCGGAGTCTACACTGTCAGCTCAGCTTATAACAACATGAATTCAGAGAGAGGACAACAATCAGATTGGCCATGGAGAATGATATGGAAAACAAAAGCCCCATACAAGGTGAACTGCTTCACTTGGCTGCTGACCAAGGAGGCAGTATTGACTCAAGACACTTTGAGCAGAAGGGGTTTTCATTTATGCTCAAAATGTTACCTCTGTGAAGAGTATGGAGAGACAATCAACCATCTTTTCTTACATTGCAAATGGACAAATCAGCTATGGCAGAGTTTCATCAGCTTGAGAAAGATCAGCTGGGTGAAACCAGGTAACATTGAAGGACTACTAAAATGCCGGAACAGGGATGGAAATGCAAACAAGAAGGAGGAGAGATGGAAGCTTGTCCCAGTTAGCATATGGTGGACAGTATGGAGGGAGAGAAACCAGAGATTTTTTGAAGGGAAGAAGTCAACAGAAGTTGAAGTTTAACTGTTTAGCTTTGTACTATCTTTGGTGTAATCAAGTAGTGATAGGTCAAGTAGAAGTTCCTTATACAGCTATTGACTGGTTGTAATATAGCAATATAGGATTCTCTTGTAAGTTATAACTTTTTGGAGGGGGACTACATCTTTACATGTAGTATACCTGTGGATATATATAACAAGTTACCATTACTCAAAAAAAAAAATCATTGTAGAGAACCTTTAGTATTAGATAACCAAAATGATTAAATATTGAAATTAAAACGGGCCAAAAAAGAGAGATATGTATAGTGAGGATTCTTATGCCGATCCCAGCTAGCTTGAGCCTTGAGGCGTAGTTATTGTTGATCTAGCGCATACTTACTTACAGGTTATGTGGCCAACCCATCCATGTTCTCTTGTCTCTTATCTGTGTTGCATATCATCAAAAATATCAGTTGTGTTGTGCCTAACACATGGTGATCTTTTACGCATTTTGATTTGGAAATATTTCATTCTAACCGACGTTTTTATTGTAATTTCCAGAGATGGCATTAAAACTTGATACTTTGGTTGGTGACATTGAAGATGCTGTCTCGTCTACCGTGAAGAGAACTTTGAGGAGAGAACCATCAACAAAAAGTTCAGAAGTTAGTGCCCTTTTGGATCGGGAGTAATATTTTGTAACAATTCTGCTCATATCCTTTTCTAATTTCTCATTTTTCAGGAGATGCGGGGTGTTGCCATCAGAACACTAAAGTTAACCGAAGACACACTAAGATTAGTGGCAAAAACACATCCTCAGTGGACACGACTTGTKTCAGCAGTTGATCATAGAGTTGATCGATCTCTAGCCATTTTAAGACCTCAGGCAATTGCAGATCACAGATCCCTTCTGACTTCCCTTGGCTGGCCGCCACCTCTGTCCACTTTAAATTCCTTAGGCCCAGAGTCAAAGGGGTCAACTGATGTCCAGAACCCACTTTTCACAATGAAAGGGGACCTTAAACAACAATATTGTGAAAGTTTTCTAGCATTGTGCAGTCTGCAGGAACTGCAGCGGCAAAGAAAATCTCGTCAACTTGTAGGACAGAATAGAGAAATTGCATTGCACCAGCCACTTTGGGCCATTGAAGAGCTTGTCAATCCTATATCAATTGCATCTCAGCGCCACTTCTCCAAGTGGGTTGATAAACCAGAGTACATATTTGCCCTTGTATACAAGGTGACCCGGGATTATGTTGATTCAATGGATGAGTTACTGCAGCCACTGGTGGATGAGGCAATGCTGTCAGGTTACAGTTGCAGAGAAGAATGGATCTCAGCTATGGTTACTTCTCTATCGACGTACTTGGCAAAAGAAATATTTCCCATGTATGCTAGTCAGCTGGATGAAGAGAGCACAAGCGGAGCGCACTCGCAGGCTAGGATATCCTGGCTCCATCTTATTGATCTGATGATAGCATTTGATAAGCGAGTCCAGTCTCTTGCTTCACACTCGGGTATCTTGCTTTCTTTGCAGGAAGATGGAAAACTAGAGAAACTTTCAACATTTTCTGTATTTATTGACAGGCCTGATTGGCTTGACTTGTGGGCTGATATAGAGCTTACCGATGCATTTGATAAATTGAAACCTGAGATTGGGAATGAAAGAAGTTGGTCGACGGGAGTTCGTGGAATTGCTGTTCTATCAGCCCAAGAAGACAATAAGTCTCCAGCGATTGCCAGCGCCTTTCACCAGCGTTTTTTGGCTGTTATTGATCGTTGTCGATCACTGCCTAGCATACAGTTGAGATCAAGATTTTTGAAATTGACAGGTGCACCAATAATACACAGGTTTTTGGGTTGTGTGCTTTTCAGGTGCCAAGAAGCTGAAGGGTTAACTGCATTGACAGATGATGATGCTTTGATGAAAGTTGCTAAGTCTGTCAATGCTGCACGCTATTTTGAGTCTATTTTAAAGGAATGGTGCGAAGATATCTTTTTTCTTGAGTTGGGGCTAGACCAGGTTACTCAGTTGGACACATCTACTGATGGAAATGACTTTAGTTCAGAGGAATCATCTGGAAATGGAATTCTTTATGAAGAAATTAAGAAGTTGGAAGAATTTAGAACAGGATGGGTTGAGAAGCTGTCTACGGTTGTTTTGAGGGGATTCGATGTTTGCTGCAGAGACTATCTAAAAAACAAGAAGCAATGGCAGGAAAAAGGTGAAGAAGGGTGGATGGTATCCCAGTCTTTTGTTGGGGCACTAGATTATCTGCAGGGAAAGATGTCAGTACTTGAAGAAGGTTTGAATAGAATGGACTTTGTTGGGGTCTGGAGGAGTTTGGCCCTGGGGCTGGACAAGTTAATCTTTTATGGTATTCTGATGACCAATGCTAAGTTTTCTGACGGCGGAGTTGAGAGGCTTAGCAATGATTTGTCAGTTTTATTCGGTGTGTTCGGAGCTTGGTGCTTAAGACCTGAGGGTTTCTTCCCCAAATTGAGTGAAGGTTTGAAGCTATTGAAAATGGGGAAGAAGCAGCTCCAGAATTGTTTGGCTGGAGGAGGGGAAATATGGTTGAAAGAGAACGGGATAAGGCATTTGACGGCAGCCGAGACGGAAAAAGTAGCAAAGAATAGGATATAAATCTCGTCCCCTGTATAAGTTTTAGTTTTGGAATATTCCGGTAGAGGTTAACCAAATTAAGCATAGAAGCATGAAGAAGTATTCAGTTTTGATATAGTGATTCTCACAGTTAAATTATGCTCACATTTTCTTCAGTGAACTGTTTTTTATAGGATCAAGTATATTTCACCAGCAAATCGCAGGGGAATAGGACTGTATATTGCTGTAGACTTTTTAGTATCATCTTGATCATCTTTCTTTGTTGGAAAATATGGTTATTTTCCGTCTATCAATAAAGCATATGCCTGGTTCGGCTGTTGAGAGGTTAACTTATAATACTCAGAGCACTCAACATCATAAGATTGGAAATCTGAACCAGACCATCGACGTCTTTTCGACAGTGGAAAGCAATTACTATATACTACGCTCTGAAGGGATGTAGGGAAACGGGTAATATTCCTCTGCCTTTACCTAGAGATCTTAAATTCGAGTATGTAAAATCCTCTTGATAATAAGCGGTTTACACCTTTGATGAATCTGAACTAGGCAATGTCGTCATACACAACATACTCCTCTTCTCTGGATAGCAATTGGGCCAAAAAATGTCCGGATTTCAAATACTAAATGCCGAAAGAAGAAGAAAGGGCCACACAATCACTGCAGGTTCAGCACCTTTTCAAGCCCCCTAGCATGAAACATTGGTAAAACTGAGAGCTAGCTGATGTGAGATGGGCTTTTCACCCCAAACAAGGTTTAAGGTACCCCAGGTGGCAATCCATACTAAGCTCAACACAAACTGCCCACAGTTGAAGGAAATATTAAAAAATAGAAATAAATGTCGCCGAAAATTAGGGGGTTGAAGATTTAAAAAAAAAAAGAAGTAGAAAGAGAGGAAATTGGTTGTTTGGTAAAAGAGGCCAAAGAGCAGAAACAAACAACCAATCAGAAAGGGAAAGAATTAGTCACGGGTCATTCACA
>JACEIK010000443.1:340609-453371 GCA_018107945.1 Datura stramonium | reverse complement strand
CATGGTGGCCTTGTCGGCCCGCATAGGTTTCTTGATATTAGAATGTTTCTGGTTAGCTGCTGATGCATTCACAGGTGGCTATAGGCCCAGTTGGCCGGAGACTGTGTTTACAGCCGTTATATAGCCCTTTGTTTCCAGAAACTTGAGATAGAGCTAGTCAGGCACCAGATGTGCCTAGGCACACCCGTTAGCAGTCCAGGTCCTACTGGGGCATCAGGTGCCAGTCATACCCCCCAAGGCGGGGCGTGACACTAAAGTATTGGGAAGTCTGATGTACATAATGAACTGTACACGACCTGATATAGCTTGTGCTATAAGAATACTTAGTCGATACACAAGTAATCTCAATCAAAATCATTGGATGGCTATGAAATGAGTTTTGGGATATTTAAAACATACTCAAAACTTTGCTTTATATTACAAGAAGTATTCAACAGTTGTTGAAGGATATTTTGATGCAAATTGAATCACCGGGTCAATTGAAACTAAATCCATAAGCGGATATATTTTTACCATTGGGGGAGGAGCAATGTCTTAGAAGTCATCCAAATAAACATGTATTGCTCACTCAACAATGGAGTCTGAATTCATAGTTTTAGACAAGGTTGGTGAAGAAGCTGAATGACTCAAGAATTTGCTAGAAGACATTTCATTCTGGACCAAACCGTTGACTCCAATATGTATCCATTGAGATAGCCAAATGACAATCAAAAGGGCTGAAACTGCAATGTATAACGGAAAATCTCGTCACATATGACAAAGACATAACACCATTAGACAACTAATATCCAGTGGAATTATCATAATTGACTATGTAAAGTCAAGAGATAGTGTGTCGGATCCACTTACGAAAGGCCTAACTAGAAAGAAAGTTGAAAGATCATCGAAAGAAATGGGACTGTGGCCAAAGACAAGTCATCGTGGCGGTAAGTCTACCTAGAAGACTAGATATCGCAAGATCTAGGTTCAATAGATCAAACAAAGTTATTGATGACGATTCAATATTGTCAAAACTACCACAAAAGAAAATCATATTCAGTCGAATCTTACCGATGTTGCTGAAACAATAAGACTGGCATGTCTATACTCCAAACCTATGGACATACCATGTCATTCAAAACTGAAATTCCTGCAAAATTCTTGCACTCTTGATAGTGGCTCTAATATTATATGTACAAGCTACTTCTCTTGCAACAACATCCCGATCACGACAGACTCTCTCAAATATGTGGTGGTTCCTTTCCATTCATATAGCATGAGTAACTTCAATATACACCATTTTAAAGATCTTAGCAGTAGTTGACTTCCCTTTCACATTATTGATGCTCCACTCCAAGTACTGGTTCCAGTTAGTGAAGTCAATTGCTCTTCCCCTTAACTATTTTAAGATTCTATTCCAGAGCATTCTTGTTACTGCACAACCAATGAACAAGTGATCTAGTTTCAAGTTGGCACTAGAAAAATGCACATCTAAGATCAACCGTCATTTTCCATTTTTCTAGTCTATCCACAATCAAGAGTCTGTTGTGGAGATAAAGCCACATTGTGAGTTTAGCTTTTGGCTTGGCTTCATTTCCAAATAGGATGCAGTTTCATCTACTCTAGGGAAGGTGGCAGTATTTGCAGGTAGATCTATCTTGTAATACTTTTATCATGTGATAGAGGCTTGTGAAGTTGGCTCAAAAGACCTCTTGCTTCTATGACTATTTTAATCATCCAGTAGGCTTGTGTAGGAGTTTCCATCTAATTAACTTGCTGATGTTTGCTGTAGTAGGTATAAATCCACTTAACCCACTGTTTTTCTTGCTTGTGAGTGAGATCCAGAAGGTCTTTATAGCAGAGAAGCTTTATTCCAAATCACCATATTAATCAGATTACAACCACCTGGAGACTTAGGCAACCACATCTTCTCCCAAGATACCACAATTTTTTAAATTTTTTTTTATTGATGATGGCAGACCACATATAGCTTCTGCAGTAGGCTTCGATAACTGAACTAGTTGAATTCTCCTCGCAGTAGCAAAGAGAAGTAGGTTATCAACAAAGACAAGGTGAGTGATGTTTAGCTTAGAGCATCTAGCTGAAACTTGAAGTTCTTATCTTCTGATAAACCAACAAGTCGCCTACTGAGGTATTCCATAGTAGCAAGTAGCCTACTGAGGTATTCCACAGATATAACAAAAAGAAAAAGAGATATAGGGTCTCGTTGTCTGAAGTCTTTATAATTGACAGATTGCACATATTCCATAATCCACCCAATGTAGTGCTGAGGGAATGCCAGTTCTTCAAGAACTTTGTGCAAATAAAGTCATTCAACTAAATTATATGCATTCCTAAGATCTATTTTCAGCATACATCTTAGTATAAATGTTTCCTGGTATAGGCCCTAACCAGCTCATGTGCTAAAATGCTTCTAGTATCTTTACTATTGTCCTTTTGAATTATGTAATTTTATTGTAATTTGAACTTAATTTCTTGAGATGTACTCGTTTTTTCTATTCTATTATTTGCCTTTTTTGCCTTTTTTGCTGAATTCATTTTTGTTTCCTCCAGAGATTTCCCATCTACTTATTCTATAAATAATAATAATTTAATCTATAAATAAAAGGAAAACTAAAATTCAAAATAGTGGTTAAAGCCCAACATTAATGAGTAACTTGTATTTACACAATAAGAATAATATATATATATATATTCAAGCCATTTTGTAGCATCTCTATCATTCACAAAAAATTATATAATATTTTAGGAAATATTCAAGGTTAACGTAATACTTTTTAAATTCTATTCACCTAGTAATTTTCAATTTTACCATTAAATCCAACATTAAAAAATAATTTCATACATTTTAAATAGTTCAAATCTATTTTGAAGTAAAGATAAATAAATAAAAATTTGGACACTTTTATTTTTCAAATTCCCATCGTCTAAGGATCCCAAATTTTTAGAACAAAATAGGATGTCAATAATTTGAATAATTCAAATATATATTAAAGTGAAAAAATGACTTGGTTTGTTTTTGGATCCTTAGACTTGAGCCACCCTTGACTAAAACTTTAACAGAGAGTGCCTCAGATAAAAACATAGGCTCTCATACACACTATATATGTTTATGACTAATAAGCCCAAACTCAAAAAATTCCGTTATGATCTTTAGTTATTTTGATGGTAATAAGTGATTTTTTTATATTTAATTGGTTGAATGGCTGCAAATATATTCGTTTTAAAGTTTGGTGGTTCCTGACATTTGACTTCTAATAACATTATTGGATATTTTTCTTTACTTTTGTTTTCAAGCAAAGAACAAATCTAATGAAACTTCATTAATATTTTGGTTTAATTGTTTTCTTTATTTATTTTTTCGTTTTAATTATCTATTTTAAATCTGATTGGTAAACCAAAATTTTAGCAAAGTTATCTAATCGCACAACCGAAATAGCTCTGCAAATACAGACTTGTTGTGCTCAAGTACATGAGGCCATTTAAGAGTACTATTACCAGCAGAAAAAAATCAGGTGCAATGATCCTCCAGTGTGCATATTAGATATTGTTTTTCAAGAATATTTGCAAAAGAAATCAATGACAAGAACCAGCATAGCCTTTCTGTGCAGTGAAGAAACTTTTTATCATTAGAAGGAATACAATATATATGCTTTCTGAACCTGAGACAGGTAGCTATGCTGAAATTTTTAAATCATCAAGGAGTTTCAATAAGATCTTGTAAACCAGACAGCAAGCCCTTTTATTTCTCTACACTAGCAGGCAAGCTAGTGCCTTTTGCTATTCTAACATATCTAGTACAAGGAAGAAGGAATCTGTATTTTATGCTATCGGTTTTTCAATTGCTATTCTTCTAATTTGTCGAAACTATGAAATTTTACTAGGCCCAAGGTAGGGAATCTGGATATGGAGCTGTTCCACAATATCTGAACAAACCCTCAATTTCAGGACATCCATTAGGATAAGGGATTGAACGATGAAAAGGATCACGACCAAGCTTCTTACGACGAAGAGAGCCTTTACATCCATAAGGATCTTCTTGAAACTGCGTTCTCACCAGTGCTTCTCCTTTTAAAGCTGCTTCTCTCGATGTTTGTGAAGATGATGTCCCTGAGTAAAAAAAGCTTGTTTCTGGAAATCCAATTGCAGACCGATGCAGATGCTTAAACCTCTTCTCCTTGAAGTCATAGCCTACAACCTGCACAGTATTTGAAAAAGTTGATTAAGACCTAGCTAATCATCCTTGCACAGCAACTCACTTAGCATTTCCATTACAAATACAATTCTACCAATGAAGAAACAGGACATGCCAACTATAAAGAATTGTTGATCATGGCCATCATATGTTAGCTTGCTGCTAGGATCTTGGTACTTCTTCCAACAAATAGGAACCCACTAAGCATTTCCACTACAAATACAAATGGAGAGACACAAACATGCAGAAACTAAAAAATTGCTGATAATAGTCATATTTCAGGTGCTTAATTTGGAGACCTAGACAGATGAAGAATCATGTAGCCACATAAAATTTAAAATACACCAAAACATAAAAGAAAAATGTATAGGAATAAAGATGATATGGGAGAAGTAAATTTTTTCAATACTTGTGCGTCACATAACATCAAAGCTGCTAATATAGGTAGTTTAGTTGTTAGATGGAAAGCAACTGAAATTTTAGTTAAACTAGAGAAAGGATTAAAAAACAAAATGCTGCATTTAGAGTACTCCATAAAAAATAAGCAATAAGCAAGTCCACTAAGTCACACTGAGCACAGACCAAGACATCTTACACTACATGACTAATATAAGAGTCGGAAAGGTCTTCAGAAGATACAAAAGACATTGTTTCATGTTATTGAGACAGAGCTCTTTCTACACAATACAGGACCTGGTATTGCACAAGGAAGCCAGTTGAGATTATTATATCAGCACAGTCTCTGGCATCAGTGTCGTTTGGATGATCCTCAATACGTTGGGAACAGGGAAAACCCAAAGTCTACTCCCATGCCCGTGGAGGGTGTGAGGGGGTGGGGTGGGGTTAACAACCATCATCAATGTTTGAATGTTAAATTTCACTTTAATTATAGCCTTTAATTATAGCTAAAGAAAATGATATGTCCCTTCAATTATGTCCTAACTACTGAGTTCCACTGGACGGGTATGCTGTTTTGCAGTGATCTACAAAATACAAATAGCTGCATAGATCCTACCACAAGAACAAAATTTTATTTGGCGGATCATGCGGAAAAGAAAAAATTGCCAAAAAGCTGTAACAACAGTACTAAGACCCTTTGAGTTTGTGTTTGTAAGTTTCTTTTTTTGCAGAAAGTTGGCAACAGCTTTTGGAGGTACACTGCTTGATTGCTACCTTCTGTACATTTATTGGGCCAAAAACAAAGGAGCAATCGCTGTCTCCAACACTTATGTGGATTACTCAGATGCAAAGACATAAAGTGCAGATCTCTTCATGTTTGTTTTAGATATGATAAGCAAAAGCCCAGCATCTTCTTTCTTAAATCTATTACCTTTATCATCTTACTTTTGATGCATATTATCTGTATATGTGATTCAGACATCGGTTACCCAAAGCATGCTTTCTGGTAATGAATTCAGTAATCAAAATGTTGGGCATTCCTTTATATCTTTTATACATGGAATTCTGATTTTTAGCTTAGGAGGTAATAAATGTCTTACAGTTATATTTTGTGGATATGTGCCAGTAAGCTCCCTGAACCGACAAACACTAAAGAGAAGATTCTCAAAACTGTCCCTAGCATGCTCTTCGGTGAGTGCCCTCCCTCTTACACTTTCTTGTTTGCCTGCATACAAAGTGGAAAATAGAAATAATGTAACTATGGCCATGTATCGGAAAAAAATCAGGGTCACATATGTATGATCCTAGATAGCATCATTACAAACGAATTAGAGGCCACAGACAAGAGATGAAGTAAGAGAAACATTAAGAACTTTGTTGAAGGAACATATTATAATTTACAGATTTGTGAGTTTTCTGGTCAATATTTCTAAGGTCCGAAAATTACTCTCATAGGGTGCTGATCATGTGAAGAGGCACAATTATTTTGAAATGGTCAGATCCGCTGAAAATCTTTCAAAAAAAATGACTAGGTAATTGGACTTAGATCTTATAACTATGTAAGTAGAGAATGAACCTTTTTGCAAGCTAGATACGCGATCATGGTGCTAACTGAAAAGATGAAATGCCTGTTCTAGTGGATAAGATATAACAAAATCACAGACATATTAAGGGCCACCCAAATATGAGGCATATGTGCGAAATGGTAGTTCATTTTACAAATTGAAATTAACCTTAGATATGACACCAAATCCTTTGTCTCGTGTTTTGAATGGGAAAAGATGGCAGAGGTCACATGAATTAAAATTACACATTTCAAACATCCAGTTTATCTCATAATATACAGCTCTTTATCTAACAGAAGACTATTGCTTTCCATCATGCACAGCCCAGCACCTTTCATCACTGATGGGATTATATGAATCAGAAGTCCAGTGAAAATAAACTTTTACCTAACTATGATGCTCCGAGGACCAATATAATGGGAGCACAAATTCATGAATATAGCCTCAATTTCGTATCTAGCTTTGACTTCCACCTCCAATTAACTACAAAGAAAAGCCGTCATAGATCACCATATATGATAGAGTGACATCACCAAATTCTTGCCCGTCACTAATATTCGTTGAAGGAACAGATTATGGTTTATGAACTTGTCAATCTTTTGGACAATTCTTATAAGGTCTGAAAATTACTTGCATGAGGGTGCTGCTCATGTGAAGAGGCACATTTATTTTTGAAAATGGGAAAAACCATTTGGAAATTTTGAGGAAGACGATTGAGTAATTGCAACTTAGCTCTTCAAACTATGTAACCAAAGGATGAACCTTCATGCAAGCTACACATATTATCATGGTACAATCTGAAAAAATGAAATGCCTGTTCTATTGGATAAGATCTAGCTTAATGTCAAACATATTAATGGCCACGCAAAATGTGAGAGGTGTGTGCCAGATGGTAGTTCATATTACAAATTGAAATAACCTCAATTATCCCACATGATCCAGATACCTCAGCTTATTACAAAAATGAAGTACCAGGCAATTGAACTTTTGCAAACGAATAGAAGATCATAACTCTTCAGTTGGTTTCTTTGCTCTACTAAATTTTTGTTTTCTAGACACAGAAATAACAATTTTATACACCTTCAGTTCCATATGAAGTATGCGGGATAACGAATAGAAGACTGGGAAACAGAATGACTCACCAAACCACCCTTTAGATTCAGCAACAGTCCAGTAACTTTGTGCTTCACTTCTTGGACCGGCGTCTTTCCTTGTCTCACCACCACTGAACAGGAGTAATGCATCATCATCATCTGCTGTAATTTCAACTCCCTTTCGTATATGATCAACAAATGTCGCAGCTTGACCAGGGTGCTTTTGATAAGACTCTAAAAACCAAGAATCCTCCTTATCAACTTTCTCACAACTACTACTAGTATAAATTGAATGTCCAGCAACCATAACAAGATTCCTAAACTTGGAAAATGGATATGCATCCACACCCATATCAAATTTTGCATAATTACTCATCATTCGAAATCGCCTTTCAGAAAGAGATAATACAATGAGAATGATGACCCCAATTGACAAGGATATCATAAACAGTCTAGCTGGGTGAAGCTTGTAATAACTGTGAATTCGTTTTCCCAGTGATTTAAGCATCTTGATGGGGTAAAAAGTAGTTTTTTTTGCCTTTCTTGATCTTTTAACGGTCCCGGATTCCAAGTCAAAATCGCCCCTTGGATAGGCCTGGAAAGATTTAGGACTACCAGACCCAAATGAATAGTTTTTCTTCATATGGGTTGACGAATGGAGATAATTGAAGCATACCCAGATACCAATTCGGGTCAATAAATGAGTGGAACCATCAAATTGTCATGCCAATAAACTGCACACAAAATTGGGATTCTCAAGCAGCACCCAATTGAATAGACTGATAACTATCAACAAGGAAACAAAACAAATTCTCTATGTCCACCTTCAAATCAGGGAATTAAAATGAAGGAAGGAAACTCACTCGGTAGAGAAATTCCAAGAGCATTTGAGAGATGAAAACGAAGTGTCGATCAGATCGGAAAAGTCAGGTTCACTGGATGAATGATGTTGAGCTCTGTGAGTTTAGCAGGAAATGATGAACAGGTACAGATAGAATAAAAAAAAGAAAAGAAAAAATTGGAAAGAGGTTTAGTGAGATTTGAGAGCGATGATGTTTAGATCTCAGTGTTTATGAGAAACTATAGTTGCCTTAATTTCACTTAAAGCCCTTATCTTTTGACTAAAATTCACACACAAAAATTCCAATAGTTATGGAACAGTTTTCTTCTTTTTTGGCTACTCAAAGGTAAAGAAATTTCTGAAATTTATGAAAACAGAACGTTCACCTTGGACAAGATCATCCGACTGTGTTTGAATTATCAAGAAACTAAAAAAAGAAAAAAGAAGAACGTTCATCCATAGTATGAATCAATTTCAGATACACCTTATATATTTTAAGATTAGATAATTATGCTATAAAAATTCTACACTCACACTCCTATAAAATATAACTAGAGTAGGAATAACTATTTAAGCTCTCAAAAAAGAAAAAAAAGAAGAAGATGATTTTGTGTAACAATCTGCCCTATACAGTAATGAATCACGGAGCATCAAAATAGTAATATCTAATGACTTAAGAGTGCCCAAAACAATTTTCTTCCTGTTCTGATTCTGACTAAAGAAAGTATATTTCTAATTAACTATAGAAAGTATATTTCTAATTAACTATATTAAAAATATAATTATTTAAATATAAATTAAAAAAAGTTAGTATAAACTTATTTTTTATTAAATAACAAGAGGATGAAATAAATAATAAACTAAAGAAAAATGTGCAATTTCTATATAATAAATATCATAATTAAATAAAAATACAAATAATTTACAAGTTTAAAAGGCATTATTACTAATAGTTTATATATCTTATTTATTCATTTGTATTCATTTTCTATTTACAAGTTTCGAAAGATACATGTTTCAAGAAAAAAATATTTAATCAAAGGTGTGAATATAAGATAACAAATATATACACACACATACATAATATACCTCATAGAAGGTGTAAGTGTCGAATTTTGATAGTATAGGGGCATAAATATTTAATTTTAAAATTCATAAAATGTATTTAAAATTGAATGATATTATAAAAGTGTTTAGTGTCGTTAATTCTAATTTTTAAAAATAAACTATTTCTTTTGTTTCAATATGTTTTAAGTTGGGCACAAGAGAGAATTCAGTGGAATTTTAGGCCTTCTCCGATTAAAAAGATGCTCAGGTATAATCTAATGCTTATTCAGAAAGAGAGAGAGAGAGAGGTGAATTCAAGTTTAAATTCCGAACACAAACTTCAAATTGGCGATTGAGAACAAGAACACGAAGTAAGAACCCTAAAACACTATTGAAGTCTATTGAAACTTGATTCGATTTGTGTAATTGTGATTTGTTTCAATATGGTAATGTCAGATTTTGTTAAAACATATTAAGGAACTTGAATATTAATTTTAGAGGTGTTTGGAGATGATTTGAGGCGATTTTGAATTATTTTCATAGGGAAAATTACATGGGCCATCAATTATTAGACTAAAATTATCATACTTACCAAACTTAAAAACTATTTACCAATAATACGTATATTTACCAAACATACAAGAATTTTCTCCTTTTTTTTGTAATTCATTTTTTATTTTGTATTTACAGTTTTAGTAAAAAAATAAGCGAGTTAATTTTTTGTACATACAGACACATATATATTGTATTCTCGATGTGGTAAAATATTAAAGCGGTTAATTTTTTTAATGAATTGTAAATTTAGGAAAAAACTAAGGCAGCTAATTTTTTTTTTTGTATTTGCAGTTTTAGGAAAAAAACATAAAATAGTTAATTTGTATTTTTTATATTCATAGTTTTAAGAAAAAATAATTAAAGCAGTTTTCTTTTTCTTTTATTTTTATATTCACAGTTTTGAAATAAAATAAAACAGTTTTTTTATTTTTTGTATTTGCAGTATTTAGGAAAAAATTAAAGCAGTTAATTAATTTTTTGTATTT
Source organism: Datura stramonium (assembly GCA_018107945.1). NCBI lineage: Eukaryota > Viridiplantae > Streptophyta > Magnoliopsida > Solanales > Solanaceae > Datura > Datura stramonium. The sequence continues at coordinate 443,190 of JACEIK010000443.1, read as the reverse complement.
GCATTATTAGGAAAAAAATTAAAACATTTGATTTTTGGTATTATTAATGTATATTCTGTTCAATTTTAAAATTAAGAGATTGGTTTATATGTTTTATTTTTTTTATTTTTTTTAGTTTTTTTATTTATTTAGTTGTTTATTTTAATTTTTGTATTTCTAATGTATGTATTATAATATTTCGATTGTACAACATATATTTACGGTAGAAAATAATGGATAGTAATTTTAGCATAATTGTGATTTATAAAGAAAAAAAAAAAGTACAAGGTTTATTAAGTAACTAAAGCAGTTAATTTTTTTTTTTTGTATTTCTTGTTTGTTTTTGTATTCACGGTATTAGGAAAAAAATTAAAGCAATTATTTTATTTTTGGTAATTGTGTATATTCTATTCTATTTTAAAATAAGAGATCAATTTATATATATTTTAAATTTTGTATTTCGATGTATGTATTTTTAGTTTTTAATTTTCTGGTATGCAGTGTATGGCTACATTGAAAATAGCTTGGATAGTAATTTTAGCATAATTGTGATTTGTGAAAAGAAAAAAAAGAACATACAAAATTTATTAAGTGACCAAGTTTAATTAGAATTTATAATTAATTATTCATACTTATCAGGTAAATTAATTAATTAAAAAATGATAATTTTAATAAACATAAAATTAGTGACAATATAGATAATTAATTTGGTGATATTGTTTGTCAGTATATAACATCCCGTATATATCGGTGCATATCGCCATATATACTAGTGTATATTTCCCTAATATATCCATGAAAATATGCATGTGAATATATATATATATATGTCATAGTGATGCTTTAAACTTCAAACCAGTCCAAATCATCTGATTAGTGTATTTTCAACCATACTCGCACAATAAAATAGAGAAAAACAATTTTAAATGAAAAGGTGTTTGCGGCTATTGGATGCCAATCTATTTACATTACGTTTGCCAACCTTAATAAATAATGCCAATAGCTGGTAATGTCTCATCACAGCTCTTCATAATTAATTATCTTTAGATCTCTTCTTAATATCTTCTATACTATGTCATTCTCCTCCAGCCTATTCATCTTCGGTATATACTAGTGCGTCACACGTGTATCTCATTTAAAGATTTTTCTAAAGCAAGAGATATAATTGTTATTAAATGAACTTATCTAATATATACATCTCTGTCCAAGACAAAAATGAATAATTTCTGATAAGACATTCTATGCTAAATACTATCAAAGGTGGTAGATATATGATCCAAAAAGGACTAAATGATGAATTTCTCGAAACTCTATTTCTTAAATTATATGGGCAGGGAAAGATCTCCTTCTTATAATCTTGAGTTGTGTCCCTATATCATACATAAATAGGATCAAAGGCCTCAAAAGATCTTTATCTCATGGCAGCGAAAATGAAACTCATGAAAAGTTCATTTTTACTTTTGAGTTTGGTAGACCGTGTGATAAAGAATATGTAAATGGTTAGGCAAAACAGTTGCCACGAAAGATGAAGCAAACAAAACATAAGATTGAAATAATTACAAGTAATAACTAAGACATACAATAATTAATATATATATTTACATTTAACCGGTTTAATGAAATTAAATAATTAGTAATTATTTTAACGAAAGGACTTTTTAAAGATCAAAATAGACACCAAATTTTAAAGCAAATTTTTAAGTTAACTTTTAGAATAGAATGATCTCATTATAGAATAAATGAATACATAATTTTTAACCCCTATAAATGAAAATATAATGTATAGATATTATTAAACCCACCTTGAGTTTTAAAATAAAAAAGTATAAACCCTTTAAAAAAAAATTAATATTCATCTTATTAATTTCATTCGTAAAGAATAAGATAATTAACTTGTGATTAAATTTATTGGTATTTATCTCCATTTTTTATTTTAAAAATAAAATTTAAGATTAATTTATTTGTGTTCGTCTTTTAAGTCATTTGCGTCTTTTCTTTTTTCATTCATCATCTTCTTGAATGCTTCCTTCTCATCTCCTTATTGAGAGTATTTATTTATAAAGGACATATGAATTGACTTACGTATAAATATGAGACCGTTTATGAAGTAACTATATTAGGATAATTAAGAAAGAGAAATCTTGATATATGAAAAGAAAAAAAGAAACTAACTAATTCTTGGATAAAATAAAGGAAAAAGTTTATCAAATATATATGTACTTATCTAGATACACAAACCAGTGTACATAGAATAATAAAATGAGCATAAAAAAAAAAGCTATATCATGCTCTTTTAAAATATAAAGAAGACATAATATTAAAATACGTCACAACGATAACATACCTAGTATTATCACACAAGAAAATATTAAGCATGCAAATATAGAAAATTAAATGTTAATAAAATATGATATATAATCACTGTCACTATTTTTAGTTTTCAATTATTCAGTCATTACATGCTGCAACTTGTTGTAAAGAATAAAATCCTATATCCCTAAAAGAATGTTTGTACATCATAAGCATGTAGATAAATGCTAGTTTGTATAGAGAAGTTCTTCTTTTTCTTGACATTATTATTCAAGAAGAATTGTCAATCTACAATTCTTCAACTCGAAAAAAAAAAAAAGTTATTTGAAAATCATACCAAATAGTAAATACATGTAGATTTTACCTTTTACCTACTTAGAAAACTCAATATTAAATACGCCAAAATTCACTCTACTCTCCGAGCAACCTTCAATTTGTTGCAACTCCACCAGAAAACACCTATGCAAATATAAGAGAAAAACAAATTATATAAATGATCGAATAGAACTTATTATATACACAAGTCATCATGTCCCACCTTGGGAAGTAGCGACACCTAGTGCCCTGCACATGGCACAGGCCGACCTTGGCGGACATATGCCTCGGGTGTATGCCGGCAACTTAAAATCAAGAAACAAACAACTATGTCTCGGCTCTAAACATAGCCTCGAGCCGACAAGGCCACTGCAAACAAACCTATAAAGAAATAGCTAACCCAACAGTCACAATAATAAAAAGGATCCTATGCGGGCTAGACAAGACTACCATGTTGTCTAAGTCATAATAAAGGAGAAAGCAGAAAGTCATATATAGGCTATGTGGAAGTAAGAACTTTGATAGCTAAACTAGCCTACCCACGGCCAACACACACAAAAAAAATACATAGGCCCCACAAGGCCAACACCCAACAATAAAAATTGTAGTACAGCAAGCCTCTAAGGGGTGGAATAGTGGTGAAATGGGCCAAGTTTATGCGACAAAAGAGCAAACCTTTCTAATGACAACTCAGAAAAGGAATTTGAATGATCTACTAACCTTTGGATGAATGCTAAGAAGGTCTGCGAAGCACGTCTAGTCGCACTGCGGTAAGTATGCGGCATCGGAGATGGAAACGATGCAAGTATGTGCGGAATATGTAAAGCGATAATAAAAATAATTGAATAGAACTGATAAAAGAATTGAAAGTAATCAATAAGAAGGATAGGAGTTTTAACCTGAATAACCTCAAAATCGATAGCTAACAAGTAAGTATACAAACAAGAACACAGTACGGCCCTCATAAACTGGAAGGTACAATGCGCTTACGAGAATAACCTACAGGACCCCATAAGCCTTTGGCAAGTATAGTTCAATCTATATACCCCTAACATGGTCGTATGATTCGGCGAGGTAACTATAACATACTTGGCCTCTTGGTCTCTCTTAGAGCTTGATGGGTTCCTATAGCGTGTGCGAGCCCTCGACTCATGTATGGCCCCTTACAGGATCACAAGGCTTGATGGAGGGTCGTGGTCAGTCATGACATAAAAGAGTTCATTTACGATGGATTGTAATACGGCCTTATAGGCTGGTATAGTCCTTTCAAACATCATATAGCTCCTCTGGCGATCTATAGCCCGTGGCGATGAAGCTTGACTAGCAACCACGAGGTGGGTCAACGAAGGCTATGAGGTGGGGTCCATCCCAACTAAAATACTATACTTTAGTCTCAAATCTATACGCTAGCGATAATCACAATATACATGCTAGCAACTTACTTACAAAGGCATAGGTCGTATTACGTACGACAGAATAACTGTAGAAGAGTTAACCTTATCATACCTCAATTGTCGATTTAGTTCACCCCGGCAGTTTCAACCTAAAGTTAGTGATTCCTCCAATTTTCAGCTCTTATGCTAAGAGAATAAATTATTTTCAATACTAGGAAATAACTAATAACAATATCTTTAAAAAAATAAAACATTAACTACAAGCTTCAAACTTCATCGGTTCGGTAAGCTTCTGATTTTGAGAGTTTAGAAGGTAAACATCACCTATTACTTGTAGGCTCAGGACTCAATTAAAAGTGATTTCTACAATTTTTTACTAAGTAGAGACTCCAGAGCAATCCGGCTTGAATTTAAAGAAATAACTCTGCAGGAACATTCTTCGTAGGTATGAAACTTGTTATCCAAAGATGAATTTGCGTTTGACGGAAGTTTATGTTGGAATCGGATGAAAAGTTGAAGGAGCACTTAGTGGCCGAGGAGTCTGTTGTAGGGAAATGTTAAAATGAATTACACTTGAACTTGCAACATATATATATGAGAGGCGGTAGCGAGACGCCCGACGCGTCGCCACTCCAGCGCCCGACCTACGGGTGCGGCGTGCCAACCATGGCAGGCGGGCGGCACGGTCTTTGCGCCATCCTTTGGCCTAGCCTCCCCACTTGCTCGACAACGTGCTCTTAGGTTCATTTCTCGAGCCCTTTCTTGTGCATCGTACTCCAAAACTCTCATACGTACGCACACGTTAGTTAGCGATAAGAAACTTATGGGGGTGTAACATCACCCCCTTTAGGGACATTCATCTCGGCTGTAATCTTAGACTTAAGAAATTCAACAGTTTTAACCATTGCTAGAAAATTTATTGAGAGTCTCCTCTGTATGGACTATCCGAAGCACGGAAACAGAGAAAAGTCAATATAGGCGTCTCACGAGGCGCTATAAACAACTATTCCACAACATAAGTGAACAACTAGTATCTCTGCGACCATAAGCAACAAGGCGATAATTAAACCACAATCTCACCTCAATTATACAATCTAGATCAAACCTGCAATAAGTAAGGATATCTAGACCTTATATATCCTCAACTTCCCAAGCCATGTCCTCTACATTTATTTTGTTCCTCATGGGACTTCCAACGGAGGCTACGTCTTTAGTCCTCAATCTCTGAACTTTGCCTATCAAGTACTTGGTGGAGTCTCTTCGGAGGACCCAACTCTTGATAACTTAGACATCTTTCAACCCGAGACAAATAGGGACGGATCCCTGATACATTTTCATAGCGATGACGTGGAAAGCTGGATGGGTGATTCTAGCCCTAAGAGTAGTTCTAACTCATAAGCTACACGAACTTATCTTCGAAGGATAGATATTGGATAATGAACTACAAGTTAGCTTGCCCTTCCTTCCAAACCTCATCACACCCTTCATAGGAAAAATCTTAAGAAATACCCAATTATCAAACTCAAGCTCCAAGTCTCGTCGTACATTGAAATCGGACACATTGACTACGAGTGACCAGTGACATTCTCTGATAAGTTCCTTTTCTTGATTGATGTATCATATCGGTCCGTCCAACCCCTTTCCTCCCCTACTTCGAACCATCTGAGTAGGACCTACATTACCACCGTATAAAGCCTCATAAAGCACCATGCGAATAAGCAGAATGATAATTGTTATTGTACGCAACTTCGATAAGGCGGGTGCTCGTCCCAGCCTCCTCCAACTCACATGCTCGCAACATGTCCTCAAGCATACGAGATAATGCGCCCACACTTTGTCCACTTTGTCTGCGGATAAAGTTGTACTTAATTAACTGTATTCCCAAACCCTTCTAAAATGGCCCTCCCAATATCTTTCGGTGAAGCCCCATTCCCCTTTATCGAAATAATAGATGTTGGGACGCCATGCAGTCAGGTATTCCCTTAACTCAACATAATCTTAGCTCAAAGCATAGTCTGGCGGCAGAAAATGAAATTTCGATTTCGTCAATCATCTACAATGACTCAAATGGAGTCAAATTTGCGCACAGTGCAAGGTAACTCTGTAACAAAATTCACTTAATTGCTTCCCATTTCCACAGATGCAGTTTATCTGTCGGTCCCAGCGGGTTTCTAATGTTCAACTTTCACCTGGAAATTAGGGCCTTGTGTTACAAAAGCCGCTACACCTTTCTTCATTTTAGGCCACCAATATATCTCATTTATATCATGGTACATCTTTCGGAACACGGGTGAAGAGAGCAACGAAATAATGTACCTCGGCCATAATCTGGCGGCGAGAAGCCTTGCTATAACTGGAATGCGAGTCGACCTTTGGTGAGGACACCTTCTCCCTAATAATTCAAAAGTACATTGAACCTTGTCTACATTTGTACTAGGCTAAGGTCCTCGTCTTGTCGCTCCTTCACCTTCACATCTAGATATGATACTACGTATTATAGATCACGACCTATTATCCTCACGAATCTACTACACGTTGCTAGATTGGCTAAGCTGGTGCATTTCTCAGACCATTTCCATTGTTACGGCCTCAAATATGCTAGGCTACCCATGGACCCACGGCTAAGGGTATCGTCTACAATATTAACTCCTAAGTGATATAAGATATTCATGTCATAGTCTTTCGGCAATTCTATGCACTTGAAGCCGCCACAAATTCAACTCTTTCTTTGTGAAGATATATTGGAGGCTTTTGTGATCAGTAAAGATATCTACATGAACACCATATAAGTAGTGCCTCCAGTTTTTGAGCATGAGCGACTGCCGCCAATTCTAAATCATGGGTGGGGTGTCATGACACAGTCTACACCTTGGTCAGAACACGGTACTCCCAATTGCCACAAGTGACCCCCGAAGCTAACCCATGATCTATCATTACAACGCTAAGCGGAGTAAACATAGGTGGAAGCTTTGAAAATGCAATCATTCAAGAAAATCTTGATTTGACAGAGTCGATATATCAAAAGAAACAATACAGCATAGCGTATGCGAAAGTCAGTACTAATAGTGATATGCACCCCATTTTTCTCATGAAAAGCGGGATTCAACATGTGACAACTCTTAAAGGATTATTTGAATGAAGAGTCGACACCTAATGATTTGAGGTGCGTTAAGACACGGATTCTACGCTATGAGTCTGCTTAAATTAGCCTACATCACGATTCAACCAATGGCTTAAATTACCTCCGAAGAGAGTATTAAGCACCTTCGAGTCCACAAAGGAGTGGTTCCCGGCGGATCCATTAATATGTGGGGAATTAACTAGTGATTGAAAGCAAAATTTATTTTTTAGCTTATTTCATTTGATTTTAAACTAAACAACTAGGATTCGATCCGAATTAAACTGTCTGCGATAAAAAAATAGAGTATCGAGACAAGCGAGAAGAAGAAATTAGGACGGAATGTATTTAAAGACCATTATTATTATTAATATCTTTATTGAAATGTACAAATCCAATCCTATAAATAAAATAAAAAAATGTAATAGTAATTAAGTGCATACAAGAATATAACAAAAATCATTGATAAAATGTATACAAGAAGACAACCAAATAAATAATTTTTAAAATATGAAATTTGAACCTCAAGAGGCGCCTAAGTATCCCTAAAGTGAATCGGGTTAGACGTAGTTACGCGTAAAAGGGGTATTTTAACCTAATGAGATCACCCATTACAACTTAAATAATACTTTGCAAGCATTTATATTGCTCATATTATTCAGCGAGCACATACTATCATTTCCGTCTACCCAACCCTAATTAAATGATTATTAACTTAAAGAGCTCAAGGTGAAGAAAATAACGGCCTGCTGTTTGCCTACCCATCCCCCAAGCTTAACTTCCGGGAGCGTTGGACAACTATTTTAGTTTTGGGTGGTCTAAATTCTTAAGGTTTTTAATGGTGATTAACGTTAAACAAAAAATATGAAAAAACACTTATATATAAAAGGTTTCAAATAAGCCTCTATTAGAACAAATTCTAAAAGAAAAATGATTTTATAGAAATGTAGGGGCCAGTCCTGGGCATAATTTCACAAAGCAAACATAAAAAAGAAAAACAAATTTAAATAAGTAGAAGCTAATGTAATAGTTAGACAAAAGGTACGATTTGAATAAGTCAATATCTTATCCTATAGGCATGATTAAAACATATTCAAAAAACCATCGCTATAAACATGTTTTCTATAGGTTGATAAAAAATTCCGTGAACAAGATATCTATATGGATTGATCAGATTTAAACCTGAGCACATATAAGAAGAGAATCAATGATCATGAGTAAAAGTGAAAAGTGAAACTAAACACATGTTTTTTTGTAAGATTTATCCCTATAAGTATAACAACATATCACTGATTATTACGGTTGTTTCCGATATATTTCCCATTAAATCCTATAGCTAGAAAACCACGGTTATTAGACGTTCTTATCAAAATGATTTAGATCCTAAACTTTATGTTTATGCAATTACTAAATTTACACATGCTTTTAGCTCTAGCGACATTCATGAAAACCTACTTGGCAAGGTATCTAGTATAAAATTAAATATTCAAACCAAATAATCGGATATTAGATATAACATAACAAATTCAAATTCATATTGTTTTCGAGAATTCCCCAAGTTAAAATATAGTTTCATACGAACGAATATCTATAGGCATATCTTCTAAGTGATTAGAATGTCGAAATTATACAAACATGATTTCTAGATTGAGTAATAAGTAAGTTTTATTTAATTCCTAAAAGCATAATTAAAGCAATTCTTTGTTATTCCTATAAGCAAAGTTTCTAAACATAAAACATACCTCAAATTCGAATTGTTTAGCTCCTGGACATGCTTTCTCATTGAGATTCTTGATTAATAGTCAAGAAAACAAGTAAATAAACTGTGATCCACTGCCCCTCTCAAAGCAATACCCTTTCCACTATTATTATTGTTTATTACAATTTGCAGCTCATGAAAAGAAAAATAAATAAATTACAATGGAACAAAATAGTAATGCTTAATTGAACAAGTCCTAAACCCCATCATGTCAGAAGCGATTCTTCATGTCATTACAAGAAAGACTGCTAAACAAGTAACACCACAATACACGTAAATATATATATATATATATATATATATATATATATATATTTGGAGATGTGTATCCCAACTCGTTTAATTATCCATTTAAACATGCGAAGGATTACTAGAATATATGAGGATAACAAAAATAATTCACAGTCATTATAGCTCGAAATAAATAGAAATTCACACGTGTGGAAGTAATCCCGGGGAAATAAACTAACCGATTAGGGCGAGTGTAAGATCGCGGTTCAAATAGGGGGAGCGATTAGTAGTAGCTTTGAAAAAACTTTTCAATAAATTAAACTCAAACCTCAAAACGTCAAGATCATAAAAATGCACAGCGGATTAAGAGCTGGTGCTCGTGTTGAGGAGAATGAGAAATTGAAAGAATAAAAACTTTAGAAATAGTAATTTTTTAGTTGAGACAGGCTAATACTCGATTTTTTGGATGAATCAAGAATGGAAGAGGAAATAAGTAGGGAAAACAATACAGAAAATCTATTTTTTTAATTTACCAAATCAAAATAGATTCTATAAAAAGCTTAATGGAAATGCCAACGTACTAAATTAGTTATGGAAAGAATCAAATCGAGTCCTCAAATTCTTTAAACGAAGTCAACTAATAAATGGGCTGATATGATAAAAATAGCAAGAGAATAATCAATTATATGAATAAAGAAAGGCCAAAACAAATTAAGAAATTATTTTCTTTAAATAATAAAATTATAGCAAGATCTCTAAAGAATAAACTAGTTACCAAAACTACTAAAATGAAAAGAAGGAAAGAAATAATCAAATAAACCTTACCCTTAATTAAGGCATATCATACGGAAGGAAAATTTTTTATGAAACATTAATTTTCCCAAAGATAAATGTTAATTGCCATAATAGATGTATAAATATTTAAAGAAATTCCTTCAATCATGGTGATAAAATTTTCTGCTTTAATAATCTGAAACCAATTAGAAATAAGGCGAATAACAAAAGAAATTGTCTTAAATTATTACATGCTAAATTATTCCTGACATTAAATCTTGAATTACCATATACATTCTAGCACTATTATTATAAGAGTGTTATTTTCTGTAGTTTCTAACATTTAGTCGGCCTGACCAATCACGTTAGTTAAGAGTTTTAGAGTGCCATGTATGTACGAGGAAAGGGCCGGGGAAGGTGAATGAATGCAAAGTCGAAATTCCACGGGAGGAGGCCGAACCAAGTTGCCGAGAGGAAGAAGTGGCGCGGGCAGCCCCTCTGCGTTAATAGCGTGGCATGCCGAAGTAAATTGGTGCGGCAAACTGAGTGCCTACGTTACCTTGTCACGCACTTAAGCATATAAAGGTCTCACACTTATAAGTTAGATCATTACTTACATATTCTTTGGCCGAACAAAGGAAACCGAGGAAAACATTGGGAAATCATCCAATTACGCCTCCAAACGCCGTCCAAATCTAAATTAACTCGGGTAGTGAAGTATAGGCGCGAGAGAGCATCGGCGCGGAGTTATTTTGTAAATACGCCGGCGGAGCGTTGACCCGCGAGCCTAAGTTGATGAAATTGTTCCAAACTAGGTCAATATCACGTGCCTAAAGTAAAAGTATTTCTCCCTTCTAGATTCTCGAGAAATTACGAGTTTTTATGTCGTCTTTCGATAGGCGCGTATAGTCGTGCATATATATATAAGTTATTGTTTTCTTTGAATATAGTAATGAATTTAGCCCTATTCTTCCGTTAATATGATTACGGTTGAAGGGTAGTTGAACACGAGTCGAAACTCGCCGATTGAGTGATGGCAGCGAGCAGTATGTTAGGGCATTTTATTTCGGCAAGTTAGTTTCTTTAGCATAGTAGTCCAGTATTAATCCTAGTAAAGCATGTCGGGTAGGTTATCATGTCTAGTTGTTGTTGTCGATCAGGCTCGTAATTTGTATTGTTTTGAAATTTGGATTACACTGTATAGGTTAGTGACCACCGGGGTTAATAGGCGTGTCGCGCGCGAGGGCGAGGATCGTCACTCTACGGAGCGGCATGCCATGCAAGGGGCGAAGATGGGGATCGAGATCCTCATATGTCGTGGTTGGCCTTATACACACCCCGCCGAGCACTACGCTGGGGTGTAGATATCGAGTCCTCAGGACTCGAAACGGCCTCTGATCGAGGCGCGATCGGGCGGTTGCGGACCCCGGGGATCAGCGGGGACGCTTATAAGTTTGTAGTTGGCTCGGTATGACTGGATAGGGGTATATGGGTGAGGTGTACTCACTAGGGCTAATGGGAGGCGGGTGGATTGTCTGTGCGGTGTACCTTCGGAAACATGGGGCCGAGATAAGGTTTATGTTGCTTCAGTTGCGATAGTTAGATAGTAAGAGCCTCGCTTGTGATTTATGACCCACACCCTCCTTATTACGGGTTATGTTTAACCACACGATTTCACTTCTTGATCATCTTGATGCAGTTTTCTTTGCTTGATCATTGTCGAGTTCTATTTCCTTACTTTCAATTATTTAAAATTCTTGCCTTACATATTCGGTGCACATGATGCTTGATGCCCTCATGGGGCAGCATTGCCTGCTCTGAGTGCGGAATGAAGCCGAGAGCGAGGTCCCTCATAGTTCCGAGTCAGCCATCTGTGAACCGTAATCTCCTTCTTCCGGAGCTTGTGTGATAGAGGTTTACTTCTTTTGTTTTGTACGAGTATGGGCAGGTTGAGGCCCTATCGGAGCCATCTTATTACTCCTATAGGCTTGCAAATTGCGTTACTTCCACAGCCCAGTTAGATGATATCAGTAGGTAGTGGGGCAGATGTGAACAAATTATGTGTGTTGGCCGTGTGAGGCCACCCATTTATTGTTGATTGGTGGCCTTGTCGGTCATAGTTCGATTTAGCATCGATTTTACTTTCGATTATACTAGATATCATGGTGGCCTTATCGGCCCGCATAGGACTCCTATAGATTGTTTGTCTCAGTTATTGTTTATTTCACCCAGGTGGCTATAGGCCTTGTCGGCCGGGGTTGTGATAGCCGCTATATAGCCCGTTGTTTTCTTGATTCTAGAGTTAGAAGGACCCTTTACGAGTGCTTAGGCTCGATCATTTCAGCCGGTTAGTCCTAGTAGAGGTTTGTATTTACAGTTATATAGCCGTTGGTTCCATGAACCCGAGTTAGAGCTTGACGACACCGGGAAGTGCTTAGGCTCGAGTCCGGGTCTTAGTAGGCCACCGGGTGACAGTCATGCCTCCCGAGGTGGGGGCGTGACAAACTTGGTATCGATGGAGTCGTATCCCGGGAATGCGCAGCGGGTGCTAAGTAGAGTCTTGTCTATGGATGTGTTGTTGCACCACATACTATAAATGGGGAAATTTGCAGGCATGATAGGATGGTTACTCTTTTCTTCTTATTCGGTCGTGCTATAGGCGATGGTATAGGGTTGAGTCACTGAGCTCATTATACTCTTTTGCTTACGGAGAAATGTCGGACCGGCGGCACCTCGACAGCGGAGCCCTAGATATAGCGGCGGGAGAGGGCACCCCGGCGAGTGCCTAAGCCTCGGTCGGGAATCGGCCCGATCGGGGGACGATACGGAGGTATCACCTTGACCTCCCAAGCGATCCACGTCGAAACCGGCTGGACAGCCGTGTGGCGGCCGCCGCCTCCGCAATTCTATACCCGCACCATCAGAGCCAAGAGGTTAGGAGCGCGGTGGTTATGCTAGTCCCGAGATGATGGATACTCGCGCCGGCCAGTGCTACCCTATAGTTGCGAGAATCCTTAGGAGGGGCTGTGTGGCTCGAGGGTCGAAGTTCCCTAGCACTAAGTCCCCGCAATTCACGAGGACCCGATCGGACCGAAGACCCTTAGGACTTCTTAGACCGGATGCGAAGGGTTTCGGGGTGATGCATGCTACACCCACAGAGTCGATTGAGTTGGCGGTATTCCGGTTACGGGACATCGTCGTGTTTGTGGTATGAGAGTTGGGAATGGTCTCGAGGGAGGGTTGTTGCCCCTCCACGACGGCTGACTTCGGAGGTTTCTTGGATCATTACCTACCGCGGATATTCGAGGCGGGGTTCTCCCGGGGGTTTACGGTAGAAGGTTGCCCTGTCGTCGGCCCATGACGAGAATTGATAGAACTAGAAATGGTTGATTTGATGCCATTATGGGTATGGATTGGCTAGCTCAGTGCTATGCCAATTTCGGGTATTGGACAAGATTGTTTGATTCCACTTTCCGGGAGAAGCAGTGCCGGAGTGGAAGGTAGTACGACAACGCCTAAGCGTCGGTTTATTTCCTATCTTGAGCGAGAAAATTGATGGCAAAGGGCATTTATCATATTGTCGAGTTCGGGATGTTCGAGGCTGACCTCCAACCCTTGATCTATTCAGTGGTTGTGAATTTCCGACGTAATTCCCGAGATAGCTTCACAGTATTCCCCTAGAAAGGGAATTGATTTGCAATCGATCTATTACCGGGCACTCAACCTATATCTATTCCTCCATATCGGATGGCTCTTCTTGAACTCGAAGACAAAAGGAACAATTGAAGGATTTAGACATGGGCTTTATCAGGCGGAGTACCTCACCATGGGGTGCGCCGGTTCTATTGTGAGAAAGAAGGACGGCTCCTACGTATGTGCGTAGATTATCGGCGGCTAAATAAAGTCACTATCAAGAATAAGTACTCGCTTCCCAGAATAGGCGATTTATTTGATCAGCTAGGGAGCGAGGTATTTTCAAAGGAATAGAGCTTAAGGTTAGGATATCATCGAGTCGTGTTCGTGATAGAGATATTCCGAGCGCCTTAAGGACCGTATATGGCCACTTTGAATTTTAGTCATGTCCTTCGGATCGACAAATGCCCCAACTCAAAAACTCATAATTTCTCGGGAATCTAGAAGGAGAAATACTTACTTTTAGGCACGTGAGTATTGACACTAGGTTGGAACAATTCCATCAACTAGGCTCGGCGGGACAATGATTTTCCGAGGCGTATTTTACGAAAATAACTCCACGTGATACTTCTGACCTTATACTTCACTACCCCAGGGTCAATTTAGATTTGGACGGCGTTTAGCGGAGTAATCGGATGATTTATCAATGTTTTCCTTGGTTTCCCTACATTCTGGTCGTGAATATGTGAGTAATGATCTAACTTCTAAGTCTAAGGCCTTTATATGCTTGAGGCGGCAGAGACAAGGCAACGTGGCACTTTGCCGAGTCGCGCCAATTCTGAGCGTGCCCGTTGGCCCTAACACAGAGGAGGCACTCAGTGCCACTTTTCCCCTCTGGCAGCAGTTCGACCTCCTCTAGTGGAATCCCGACTTTGCACTTGTTCGGCCTTTCCCCGGGCCTTTCCTCGTACATATAGCCTCTAAAAACTCTTAACTACTTGTCTGAATAGGTGACTAAATGTTAGAAACTTATGGGGGTGTAACATCCTCCCCCCAAGAACATTCGTCTCGAATGTTAACTTCTACCCCATTGCAAGATCCTTAACACGGCAATTACTTATTTTGGAAAAATTTATTGAAGTCTCTACAATATGGACTATCCAAAAACCACTGAAACGCGGTAAAAAGTCCAATATAGGTACTTCACATAATACTATAGCGTTCACTTCACAATAGGTAAAAGTCAATTATCTCACATATACATGTATATAATGCAACTTATGAAAGAACAACAACAACATACCTCTAGGCTTGCACAATCGGCTATGTTTAAAAATGAGGGTATCTGGTTTTCATATAGTCTTCTGCCTCCTAGGTCATTTCCTCTCAGTTTTTACTCCGCCATAACACCTTAACGGAAGCAACATCTTTAGTTCTTAGCTTGCGGATGCTTAGTCTAGTATGGCTACTGCAGCTTCTTCATAAGCTAACTCTGAGTGATTTGGATGTCTTTGGTGGAAAAATACGGGAGGGGTCCCTATATGCACTTCCTCTGACATTGATACATGAAAAAGCCGGGTGAGCGGATTCTAATTACAGGAGGTAAATCATTACTTTTTTTGTGGCCTATCCTTCGGCAGATATGATAAGACCCGGTAAACCTCTGGGCAGGCTTGCCTTTATTACAAAATCTCGTCACACCCTTCATCGATGAAACCTTGAGGGAATACCCGAGTCACCCACACATTAAACTCCTAGGTTTCTTCACCGCACATCAACATAAGATTTACGCGGCTACGGCGGTCGGCGGATGTTTCCTTGATAAGCTATACTTTCTCTTTTTGACGATGAATAACCTATCGTATCCGTATTGATTGTCCTACCTCGAAACCAACCGGTGAGACCTACACTTCCTTCATATAACGCTTCATAAGGCGCCATATGAATTATTTGAATGATAACTATTATTATAGGCAAACTCAATAAGCAATAGATGTTCATCCCGAGTTTGCCTCTAAAATCTAGCACACATGCCGTAACATATGCTCGAGCTTACGGATTGTATGTTCTACTTGCTAGTTGTCGAGGATGGAAGGTCGTGCTCGAGGTTAACCTATGTCCCAGGCCCCTACGAAAAAGGCGCAAATTTATACGTAAATTCGCCCCTCTGTCGAAGATAATTGACAATGGAACACCATGCAATCGGACTATTTCTCTAATATACAACTCAACATAATCTTCGGCTTAAAAGGTAGCCCTTCTTTGGCGGAAAGTGAGAGTGATTTTGTCAACTGTCAACAATTACCCGAATAGAATAATATTTCACGCACAGGCTGCAAGGGGTAGCCCTACTACGAAATCCAGTTAAGCGCCTCCCATTTCCATAAAGGAGTGACTATATCTGTGTCGATCCACGGTTTCGATATTGACTTTTAGCTGTTGGCAATTGGGACATTGAGCTATGAATTTTGCTATCCCCTTTTCATTCGATACGATAAATCTCTTTCACGTCATGGTACATTTTTATTGATACTGGATAGAGAGAGTAACGGGCATAGTGTACCTCGCCCATAATTTGTTGGCGAAGCTGCCACATACAGGCGGGCGATCCTATATCTAAAAACTTCGTCATGATTTACGGAAATACTTGTCACTTCACCTCGTGGACCTGTTTCTTATCCCAGACGGCTAGGATCTTCATCTTCTTTGTTCTTTCACTTCCACCACCAATGATGACAATGTGGTATTTTGGATTACCGCTCCACGTCTCGACTCTACCTCTGACGGCTAAAGCGGCTAGCGTCTGATTATCGAGGCCAATTCCTTGGCTAGAGCTATAAATATGCCGGGCTTCCCATGGATTTGTGACTAAGGGCATGCTGCTACAACATTGTCCCTTCTGGGTGACATAAAATATTACATCTAATCCTTTAACGGCTCCGGCCAGCGACGGCGCTGCCAGATTCAACTCTTCATGGTAAATATTCTTTATATTGTGATCGTGAAAATATCTACGTGGACGCCATACGGGTGAATTGCCTCAGTATTTTCAGGCATGAATCCAGCGGCTAACTCCAAGTCATGGGTAGGGTAGTTCTTCTCATGCTTCCTCAGCACTTTGGAAGCATAGGCAATCACCTTACCATGATGCATCCATAACACATCCTAACCTGACACCCAAGCGTCACAATAGGCTTTGCGTAACCCTGCGATTCCTTCGCTTGCCGCTAGCCACCGTGCGATGTCAATCATCTTCCGAGTTCTGAAAGCTACGCTCACATGCCTCGGTCAATGGAATTTTGCGGCCTTGCGTCGGTTTGGTTAAAGGTGCTTTGCTAAAGTGGAAAATCCTTCCACGAAGCCACATATCTGGCTAACCCCGAAGGAATCTACGTACCTCGGTCGGAGTGGTAGGTCTAGACCTTGTTTTCACTTTGCCTCTATTGTCCCGCCCCACCTTGGGAGGCATGACCTTTGGTGCCTACTAAGACACGGACCATTGGACTCTTGAGCCTAAGCATACGGTGCCGGTGGCTCTAACTCTGGGTTCATGGAACCAATGGGTTATATAACGTTTGTAAATACAGTCTCAGGCCGACTAGGCCTATAGCCACATGGGCAGCAATAGCTAACGAACAACGTTAGTATAAAGGAACTGTGCGGACGACAAGGCCACTATCTTTGACTAGTTTCCTTTGAAAGCAGAATCAAATGCTAAGCTTACTCTAGTGGCCAGAAGGTCTGACTATGCTTGAATAAGGCCCCACACGGCCATCATAAACAAACTAAAACATAGACATGACCTCATACGACCGGTACAACTAACCAAAGGGAATATGCAATCTTCAAGACTCTAAGAATGCGTAAGATGGTCGGACGGGGCCACGACCTGCCGTTTGTACAACAAAAGAAAGGAATAAACCTCTAGTTGTCAAGCCGGATGCGGGGAGGCGTGACTGCATTGTCTTGTTGGAATTACGAGGGATCGGCTCCTCGTCTATGAGTACACTGTAGGCAAATGTCTGGCGCCCCCAAACGGGCGTCGGTACCAACGATGCAGTATGCAAAGAAATAACTAAACATAGCGAAAAATGACAGGTAATAACATTAGTTACTAAATAGCAGAAGATGGATAAGGCGCCAAGGATGGCGAATCTAAACTAAGCTTAACTATGCGGAGAGAAGGTGAGAATCTCATACCCATCAGTACGGTGATCACCTTTATCTATTAATTTAATAAATAACACACATACACATACAAGAACCTATACAAGTAGAAATGGAAGGTACCAATCAACATGCAATCTATATACCCCTACCGGATAGTCATCCAAAAATAACAATTCACTCCACTCATATAGTAACTACGAGCATACCTTGAATCCCCCTAGGTATGCAAATTGGGCTCTGCGGGCCACGACTATGGTGTATCGAGTTCGGAGGACTCACATGGCTATGTCGAGATTTGTGATGCATGTCGTAATTTGTATACTCAGGCGTAGCGCTCGACGAGGGGTATCTTTATATCTTGTCCCAGCTGCTATGAGAATCTTTGCATCCTATCTTCATCCTCTGGAGGACGGCATACCCACTCCTTGGAGTGACATATCCTCACCCTCACGGTGGGCGAGTCGACACCAGGTTATTAACCACAGGGCGACAAGGAGCTTCTAGGAGTGCCCAACATGGAACAATCAGGTCTCTACAAACAACAATAATCACATATAGCGTATATATTAGATGCGATATCTTTGTCCGTATGTGATATTTTATTTTGAATCCTTCTTTGATTATCTTGAGATCTGTCTTGAATTATACTAAGTCTGGAATAATATCTCGTATCGATACTAATTTCTGAAGCTTTTATTAAAGAATATGACATAATAATTACTCAAGCATGCTTCTTGAATTCACAGCCCAGGCATAATAATCGGCTTTAAATGTTCTTAAAATTTATTCTATTTTACTATACTAGAATTACTATCTTCTTGAAGCCCGACTTTCCCTTCTCAGTTAGGCTTCTTGACTAGCAGGCGTAACTCGGCCAATATCCAACTATTTCTTCCAATTTGCATTCATATTCATTGTAAATAAAACTAAATTCATCAATATTACGGAAGAAAACACTACTTTAGAATATATATACTGCCCAAACTTTGACTTATCAAAAACGGTCGAAACTCGCTATTTCTCGGAAGTCGAGAAGGGAGAAATACTCAACTTTAGGAGCTAGGAGTATATTGACACTAATTTGGAGAAATTTTACTTACCTTAGCTCGGTAGGACGATGATTCACCGGCCGAATTTCATGAAACTAACTCAGTAGGAATGCTCCCTATGACTTTATATGCCATGCAGAAGTTAATCTTGAGTTAATTTGTGTTTGGCGGTGTAATCGGACGAATATTTGTATGGAATCTCGTCTTCCTCTGTTTTGGGTCGCTTACTGGAAATTAAGAGATAGGAAATGATTTAAAACAAATTGGGAAGGCTTTATATACTTGGGGCCTTTAAGTCGCATTGTCACAATGCGATTTATAAGTCGCATTTGTCGAATGCAATTTATAAGTTGCATTTGTCGAATGAGATTTTAAGTCACATTTGCCTTGCGACACTCAGGCTTGGTCTTGTCCGGTCTCTCCCGGGCCCTTTTTCTAGCACGTATGGCATTCTAAAACTCTTAACCAACATGCGAATAGGCCATCTAAATGTCAATAACTTTACGGGTGTAACATCTATCTTCTACATATCTACTGTATATCGGCATCGACACAATATCTCCCAAGAAGGCTACTGAATTCAACCAAATTTCACATTTAGAAAATTTGCATATAGTTGGCGATCTCTACGAGAATGCAGACCTTTGTCATTAGATGATCCTGGTGATGCTTCTAAGCGGGAATACACTAGAATATCATCGATAAATACTATCCACCCAGACAGTTCAGGTATGATGCAGCGTTGTTCATGGTCCATGAACATCGTCTTTCGATAAGCTGAAGTATAGTGGAGTACACATATATATATAAGCTATTGTTTTCTTCTAATATACTAATGAATTTAGCCCTATTCTTCGTTAATATGATTACGATTGAGAAGGGTAGTTGAACACAAGCGAAACTCGCTTGGTGTTGGTAAACAATGAGCGAGGTATGTTAAGGCATTTTGTTTTGTGAGTTAGTTTCTTCGGCATAAAGAAGTGATCCGAAGTATGAATCCGGTAAAGCATGTCGGAGTATGTTATCATGTCTGGTTGTTGTTGTCGGTCGAGGCTCGTAATTTGTATTTTTGGGGCTGGATTACACACAGCCCTGGAATTAAGTGACCACCCGGGTTAATAGTTGTGTTGCGCCCGCCGGGCGAGATACGTCGCTCTGGGAGCGGCATGCCATCACCAGGCGAAGATGGGGATCCGGATCCCTGCAGCTATACCATTGAGATTGGCCTTATACATACCCCCAGCTCACGCCGGGGGTGTAGATATCGAAGTCCTTCGGACTCGAACGCAACCTCTGATCCCGGGGTGATCGGGCCCGGTTGCGGACCCGGGGATCGCGGGACGCTTACTCGTGGTAGTTGACTCGATATGACCTGGATAGGGTATATAGATTGAGGAATTCTATTGCTCACTAGGGCTAATGGGGGCGGGTGGGTATTACGTGCTAATTGTACCTTTTCGGCTTATGGGGGCCGGGTAAGATTTATGTTTGCTTTAGTTCTTGTGGTTAGAGTAAGACGCCTCGCTTGTCGGAGTATGACCCCTACCCTCCTTATTACGGTTATGTTTAGCCTAATTTCACTTCTTGATCATCTTGATGCTGTTTTCTTTACTTGATCATTGTAGTTCTATTTCCTTACTTTTCCCAGTTATTTAAAATTCTTGCCTTACATATTTAGTACATGTGATGCGCGCCCTCTTTCTGGTCTTTGCATTACTTGCCTATAGGTGCGAGATAGACGAGGAGTAGGCCCCTCGTAGTTCGAGTTAGCCATACGGGACCGTCGGCTCTTCTTCCGGAGTTTGTGTGATAGAGGTTTTACTTCTTTTGTTTGTACAATATGGATAGGCCGAGGCCATGTCCCGACCGTCTTATTGCTCCCTATAGGCTTACGGTGCATTAATTCACTGTGGTTAGATGATATAGGCCGTGTGGGGCCCTTATGTGTTTATATTATTGTGTTGGATGTGTGAGGCCACATTTAGCTGTTGATTATGGCCTTGTCGGTCATAGTTCGATTCCCAGCATACGGTTTTACTTTCCGATTATAACTAGATATCATGAGTGGCCTTGTCGGCCGCATAGGACTCCTATAATTGTTTGTCACAGTTGCATTGTTTATTTTCCGCAAGTGGCTATAGCCTTGGCTCGACCGGGGGTTGTATTATAACAGCTATGCTCCCGTTGTTTACTTGATTCTAGAGTTAGAGTGGGTCCTTCACAGTGTAAGCAAATCAGCTGTGATTCGAGTCCTAGTAAGGCACAGTGTTGTCATGCCTCCCGAAAATGGCTTGTAATCATATATAGCCAACCAAATATTTTCTTACCAAACATACAAAGAGCGAGTGTAATCAAAACATTCCATAGACAAATAAACAATTCATCTATTCCAATTTAAGGAAAATAAATGATTGTAAGAAAGCAAGTATTCGAATCAAATCCTACCTTAAATAAACAAATTGCATATTTCATGTTAATATTTGATAGGTAACATCAATCAAGAGTTAAAATGGTGAGCCTAACATGTTCCTAACATGTTTATTAAGATGTGATTTGATAATCAAGGCTAACGGTTATACTATATCCAAAATCGATCCACAAGATTGAATCCATATTCGACGAGACGATTATGAATGTCATCAAACAAATTAAATATTAAGTCCAAAATTACGAAATTTATAAAGACCTAGAGCTACTCTTATGCGGCGCTACATGATGATAAGAGCTAAATGAGCATGACGATGATATGTGAAGGTACATCACACATTAAACATACGTGTTTTCTTTTCTTTTTCTTTTTAAATCGAAACACATATCACTTTAGAATTTCATGTATATTATTACCTGAGCTTGAAGAAGAAAAAAGAAAAGTAATAATAATAATAATAATAATAATAATAATAATAATAATAATTAAAAAATCTGGCTTGAACATTTCAGAGATATAGATAGAATATAAATCAAATTCATCACATGCGATAACACAAAAGACAACCAAGAAATAATAAGCATATTCAAACTCTCATCTAAAAATTATAAGTAAGAAAACAACGCATCCATATTTTGCAAAGTAATATTAAGAGACAAATAAGTAAAACGAATAAATAATGTGAGTAAATGTAAAGACCACGACGGGGAATGTTGTTTGGTGAGGTTTTGGTAGGTGGCGAGTGGAGAAAAAATTGGTGGTGGTTTGCGAAATTTGGTTCCCGGGGTTTGGAGAGTTTGTAGTGAAGAAGGAGAGAGGAGATGCAGTTCGCCGGTAATGGGTTTGATTTCCGGCGAGCAGGTCTTTAGAATACCTTTTCCTTTGTAAAACTTTCCTTGCTTTCGATTATGAGGAAAGGGAGGTGAAGTAGCTAAAGCAAAGGCTTTTCGGTGAGGGAAAAGAGATGGATTGCGGCACTAGTTTCTAGAGATTTTCGACCAATAGTGGTTGTTCGCGGAGTTCACGTAAAAAATAGAGTGCAGGCTCTTTTGATTCTCGATTTGTCGGAGAAGAGATGTGGAAATGAGGGTGAGGGGAAGATGCGGAGTGCAGTCTCCGGTGGAGTTTGTTGCTTTGTGGTGGCTTTTCTGGCGAAGATGAAAGGAGAAAGAGAGGGTGAAGGGAGCGATGGAGATGATCTTGCTCACCCACCCAGGGCCAGACATTAATGGGGGCTTTTCCGGTGATGGGTTTGACGAAAAATGGAGAAAACAAGGGAGAGTTGGGTGAGTTTCTTTGGCACATGGGATGGTGGTCGGGATCTGTCGCCGGAAAGAGAAGATGACGAGGGGGAATGGGATGTGCGGAACTCGAGTAAAGAGAGAAATGAAAATGGGAGTTAGGTCATATGGTTTCGGGGGAGTAATTGTAAATAAGAAAGTAAATAGGTACAATTAGGCAAATCCGAGATCAAAATGGATGAACGGATGGGATTAAATGTTAGTGATCTAGGTCAGTCGGGTGTCTCAGAGTTGGGCCACGGAGCTAGTTAAAGGGTAGGATTTAATTGAGTGAAATTGGGCTAAAAATAGCTAGCTGGGTGACCAAAAATGGCTAAAATTTGCATGCAATTGGAAAGAAAGTGACCAGAATTTCAAATAAATTAGATGAAATTGAAATTAGTTGCCTATTAAATTAATAAAAAATTCTACGGTTGTAAATAATTTAATAAATATATAATATAATAGATTAGTTTATCAAAAATTACATAAACTGTTATCAACGTAAATAATTTATAAAATTTAAGTAAAATCGGAAGTATTTTTTGCATTTAATATTATTACGTAAATAGTTTATAACTTAGTAAATTATGTAATTATTATCATGTAAATAGTTTATAAAATTAAGTAAACGTATAGGTTAAAAGAAAATCTTATTTTATAAAAGGTACGTATATTAACCTGAAATATACTATATGACATGATTACAATATCAATAAATTAATATATTAAAGTTATATATATATATATATATTCATCTAATTTGAAATAATTATGCAAGATTTCACGATAATTAAATGTTTAAAAAATTATAGTGCAAGCAGAACAATTGCGTAAAAGGATAAATAAAATATACATATATAAGCGGTGTATGCGGGCGTAGGGAGGTCAAAATTGGGTGTCAACAGAGTTGGGACGAGGCCCCGATAACTCTAAAATCTATCCCTAAAAGAGAACTAGCCGAAAACAA
The DNA here is from genome assembly GCA_018107945.1 of Datura stramonium. NCBI lineage: Eukaryota > Viridiplantae > Streptophyta > Magnoliopsida > Solanales > Solanaceae > Datura > Datura stramonium. The sequence goes on along the minus strand of JACEIK010000443.1, from coordinate 419,780 downwards.
ATATCATTTTCGGAAGATAAGGACTCGACAAACACTCTTTGTTGTGCTCATTTGAGAGAACTGCGACGTCTTTGGGGCTATGAAACTGCGTAATATCATAATACGATACAGCATAGAAAGTATGAGTCGGTACTCTGAATGTGCCGAGTAAGTGAGGGATACGGGAAGCATGAAAGAATAAGTAAGCGGCATCTTTGAGAAATAACATGAAATGACCAGCGAATATGATAAACTAATAAGGCGAACTATAAGCCCATTATGGTCAATAATGACCCTGGGTGATGTGGTCATAAACATGCTTGGAACAGATGTTGAGCGCGACTAAATTGATCTAAGCGAACTTATTTGTATTGATAAGTGGGAGAGTCTAAAGCAGATATATAACCACGTAGAGGTAAACATAGAGTTCGATGTATATATAAATGATAGGACTGATATACCTTGTCGGGGTATAAAGGCATGAACTTTGAGATAATTGTCTTGGTCCATTTGGGCTAAAATGACCTACGGTAGCAACGTAGTTACGGAAACTGGGTTTGTTGGAATTACAGTCCCTTTCGGTGCTAAGTCTTACTCATTTGGATAGTCCTAGTCGACTATTAAGGCGTAGCTCGAAGGCGGGGCCCAAGACTAGAGTCGAGGATACTTATCCGAGAAAGTATTTTGAGAGTCTTATTAGGCGGATAACTATAAGCGGTGGTCTAGGTGGCGAAGTTATCTGGCGTCATGCTTGTCTGAACAATGGCCCGTCTTTGGTAGTTCGGTGATCGAGCTACTTATCTGGAGCGTCATAGCGGAGTCTAAAGAACTGGCGATGGCCCCGATGGCCCCGGGAGGCATTGCGGCACACCGAGAACTACCTATAGTCAAACTTATTAGGCGGCATTCTTGGAAGATCTTTGGAAATACTAACATTTTGGCCGAGACTTAACTAACGTCACAGCGGCGGGGAATTCATATAATAGTAATAACATAGAATTCCAACAACGTAGAGTCAAGCAACATTTATGTCTCATCAATTAAGCAAGACCTAATTTAGCATTCAAGAACTAGGGCAAAAATCATGATATTTCATGTAAGGAGATAATGACCAAAATTATCACTAACAGCAACCCTTAATACTCAAGAGAATTATAATGAATAAAATTCCATAATTTATTGACAATTGAACCCTAGCGGTGAACTAGGGCTAGAACTAGTAAGAGATTTTTTTAGGATGCAAAGGGAAAAATAATTCCTTTGTGCATGCCCACATACTTGATGTAATATTCCTGAGAAAATCCTTGGAAAATTGAGAAGAAGATTGAATGCCCTAGCTTTTCCACAGTACATGCAGTAACTTTCTTGCTACGTAGATCGAGTTGAGTGAAAAATGAAAGGGACTATTTGATTATTCCTTTCATTATCTCTAAAACATGCAGCAGAAAATGACGTAGTCTAGGAACTAAATAGCTGAAAGTTATGAAGCGCCCTAGAAAAATAGAAAAACTGCTCGATAGGGACCAGCGGGTCACACAACTGAAGCCGTTGGTTGGTACCATGACTCATGGGGACTAGTCGTTGGTCCTAGGCTTGGAACTTGGTTCATTGAAAATTGTCAACGAAGGGGACCACGACTTATTGGATGAACCAACGGGTTGTTGAGCTCGTAGCCAGCGCGAGAAATCGAACATAACCTTTGGACCCCTCTCTAACGGGTGACTCCACACTGACTCATTGGTTGAGTCTAGCCAGTCGTTTCTGCTCTAGTCTGGCTCACCGAGATTTCGAAGGATTTTGAGGCTTGTCTGCGGGTGGACACAACGACTCATTGTATGATACAACGGGTCGTTATTGCCACTCATTGTCTCTAAAAGGGGTTTATCAGGCAATACCTTGGAGCTACAACTAACGAGAGTCACACCATGAGTTGTTAATTCAAATGATGACTGGCCGTTTGTGTCGTGGGTTCCTAAAGGGAGTTTGGGCGGTCTCTACGGCGGAGAGGCCTTGCGAGTGATAGGATGACTGGTTGATCCTCATAGCAGTCGTTCCTGTCTCTTTGGTCTAGAAGGATAGCTAACAAGTTTGACCATGACCGAGAGAACAAGCAGTCGTGCGACAACGACTCCATTGCCTAGGTGGATTACGAGATAAAAATTTTTTTTGGTTCTATACGTTAAGTTTGAGTTCGGATCTAGAAAAGTTTCGGGATATTATAATATCTCCCCCTTGGGAACATTCGTCCTCGAATCAAGGCTAAAACTGTTGAAAAATTGGGAAAGTAGATGTAATCCCCAAACAAAGACTATAAGCGATTTCGAAGGAGTGGCCCGACTCGAGAGCGGATTCAACCATGTTAGCGAGGTGATGGAACTAGGATGCATTTGAAAATATGAATGGGCGTAGTGGAACTAAATAGAGTAATGAGGAGGGTGATGCACGATCTTGGCGAACTAGAAGGGAATAAATAAGGGTATTTGGCCATCATATGCCTTACGCCTCCCATGTGGCTCCCTCGACTAGTTGGTTCCTCCACAGACTTTCACTAAAAGCGACTTCCTTATTTCTTAGCTTACGAACCTGACGGTCTAGGATCGGCTGGAACCTCTTCGTAAGAGAGACTATCCTTCACTTCCATATTGTAGTTCACTGACAATCGAGTTGGATCATGGATGCACTTCTTCAACGGACACATGGAAGGCTGAGGTGCACAGTTACAACCTCAAGCTAATTCCAACGCATAAGCCACATTGCCAATTCGTCTCAAAATCTGTATGGTCCTACATACCTTCTTGGGTACCTACCTATTATATCACCCTTTGAGATTTTGCATCATTAATCATTTAATAATTCTAAACTCTCTCTCCTACACATCATTATATGGTTTTATTTAGGCTTTAGTTTATTTTCAACCTTCCACTGATAAGGTGCTTTTTTTTGCAACTGCCTTCCTTAGATGAGTTTTTGGTCCTATCTAGGTAGCTTCGCCAACTTGAAACAACCTATGGGGAACCTTCCTACCATATAATGCCTCAAAACGGGGCTATACGAATATTTGAGTGATAAAACATTGTACAATCTCGATGAGAGTTAGGTGATCATCCCAACTACCTTTGAATGATCACATAATCTCTCGGCATATCTTCTAAGGTCTAAATTGTCCGCTCGGCTTGTCCATGCAATGGGTGAAAAATTTCGTATTGACCTTGACACAGTGCAGAGTCCTTTACGAAATGACTTCCCGAAATGCGATGTGGGCTGGGTACCTCTATAAATGATGGACAAGGGAACTCATGCAATCTAACCAACTCTCAAATGTACAATTTAGTTTAATCCTCGTTTGAGTCGGTAGTACTAATTTAGAGGAAATGTGTTGACTTGGTCATTTATCAACTATCACCCAGTCATGCTTGAAGGCAGTATGAGGTAGACTTTATAATAAAGTCCATATTCACTTCCCATTTCCACGTGGGTATCTTCGATATCTTGAGTCATACCCTAGGGTCTGCGATCTTCCACCTTAACTGTAGCGGTAGTTCGGGCACTTAGCCAACAATTCTGCAATATCTCTTCATGCCGTTCCGCCCATTAGATTTCACAGCAGAATTAGGTACATCTTAAAGGCACCTGAGTTGATAGAATATATGGAGCTATGTGATTCTACCAGTATTTGCCGTCTCAAATCACCTACCAGGTACCACATAGTCTACCACAGTAGCAAGCACACCATCTCCCTCTTTGGAGAAAGCCTCCACTTCTTTTCATAGAACCGCTTCTTTCGGCTTAGCGGTATGGGATCTTCATCCAACTTTGAATTAACTAAACAACAACCGAGGAATATGACCCACTTTGCATTACTACTCCGCCCTCGGCTAAATTGACCAAGCGCACTCCCTAGCAAGGCTAACACGAATATCTCTTGATAGTTCTTTTACGCCTCTTCAGCACAGGCAACGCTCCCCATAGACCTCCATCTTAGGGAATCGGCCACCACATTGGCCTTGACCGAGTGGTATAACACGCCATTGTCATAATCCTTGAGTAACTCCAACCACCTTCTCATGAGAAGGTTTAAATCTTTACGATTGAATACGTCTCTTGAAGGCTCTTGTGATCGATGAAAACATCCATGTGAACCCCATAAAGGTAATGCCTCTGTATCTTTGGAAACAAACACCATTGCCGCCAATTCAAGATCATGAGTCGGATAAGTCTTCTCACTTGAACTTTGAGCTATCTAGAGGCAAAAACTATCACCTTACCACATTTTGCATCGAACACAACGAGGCTAACTCTAGAAACATCAAAGTAGACTACAAACCCATTTGTTCCTTGTGGTAGGTCAAAGCTGGTACGTAGTGAGTCGAGTCTTCAACTCTAAACTCTTCTCACATGCATCATGTTGAAACTTCCTTTTTGAGTTAGCTTAGTCGGGAGAGTGCAATAGAAGAAAATCCTTCTAAATCATCGGTAATAATTGGCTAGACCCGGAAATCTTGATATCTATTGGGGAAGTAGGTCTTGGCCGGTCTTCCGTCATTGCTATCTTTTTGAGGATCTACCTAAATACACTCACCTAGACCACATGACCAGAAGCTAGAAACTTCGGCCATAATTCACATTCTTTGAATTTAGCGTTAACTAATTATTTGAGTGCGCAACACTATCCTTAGATGAGTTATATCATACTTCTCATTGCAGGTACCAAATGTAGGTCTAGCAAGAATGATGAGAACATGTCTAGATACTATTTAAATACCTACATTCATCGAATTACATGAAGGCTGAGAGACATTGGATTGTCAAAGGACATAAACACAAATTCATAGTGACCATCTGGGAGTTCTAAAGGCTATTTTTTTGGTATGTCACTCTCCCCTAACTCTAAGATGATGATATCCCAGGAGCACGAGGTCTACCTTGGAAAAACAAGCGGCTCCCTTGAAGCGGGTCGAACAATTCATCAATCTTGGGTAAAGATACCTGTTCTTAATTGTAACTTTATTTAGTTAACGGTATTCGATATATATTACGAAAGTACGATCTTTCTTTCGCAGCTGGGCTTTGCCCATGGGGAGATGCTGAGCCTGATGAAACCATATCAGAGGTCCTTTAGTTGTTCCTTCATCTCCTTAAGCTCGGCTGGAGCCATTCTATAAGTTGGAATGAGAAGTGGGGCAGAGTGTACGGAAGAGATCTATGCGAAGTCTGACACTACGCTCGGAGGACTCCGAGGAAAGATCTTCGAGCTACATTCCCGGGAATTCGCTAACAACTAAATGGCTAGTTATTTGGGGTATCGAAGCTAGAATCTTTGACCCCAACTAGGCAATAGATGCACCCTTTGAAATAAGTTTTTCTTGCCTTAATATGGGAAATAAACCTTGACCCTTAGGCTGAACTACTATCCATCCACTCTAGAACTAACTCATTTGAAGCGAAATCCTAACGACTCTAGTTTTGTAGTGTTGAGGCATAGCAGAAATTTAGCAAAATCCATACCAAGAATGAGTTCGAAAATGGAAACCATGTCTAGATATACTAGATCAATTGGAATGACATTACTCAGTGCGGGGCGGCGGTTTCTATACACCCGGTGGCTCTAGCCCCGGCTCAGGCGGGGTAGGGTGAGAATGGTTACGAGAGGACTTACGGAGGCGGTGCAAGGCGAATAGCTATATAAGGAGTCACGAATGCTAGTATGGCTTAGCCTTGGATCTAGTGAAGCATACACATTTAGATGGAAAGACGTAACATATCCATAATTACGTCGGTGAGCTCTCTGATCCTAGAAGGGACAAATCATAAAAAGCGGTTTGGCTGGCCGGCCTGTCAGTACCTAAGTGTTACCTGACAGTATTTGAATTACTGTTAGGCTGCTTGAAGTATTGGCGCGATTTCCACATCTGGTAAGCGGACATTTCTTTGCTTGCTTGACCTAGTTGCTTTGCATCCAAAGCAACCCTCTTGACTAGAAGGATTTCACACAGATGGATGCTTGCCACACTTACGACAGGCGGGTAGCCGCGATTGCTGTGTGACTGGGAGCGAGCCGAGATGCTCCACCCTTCCGATCCTTGTGGGATCGGAAAGTAAAAACATTGGTCGAAGTGGTGTTGAGTCTGTCTCTTCTGTTGTTGTGGGCGCTACACTAGGACCTCAGTGGCCGTGGCTCAGTTGACCGTTCTGGCCCTCTTACATTCTCCCACTCCATATCTTCAGCACTCTGCCTCCAGCTCTGCTGGGCATGAATGATGAGGATGGAGAGATCCAGCTCTCTTAATGAGCATCGCGGTCTGCGCCTCTTTAAGTACCGAGGTTTGATACTCCATTGTAGGAATTTCAGCATGCGAGCCCTTGGCTCGGCTACCATCTCTAAGAGCATACCTCGACAGTAGAGTGAACTCTAATGCATACTCCTCCACGGTCCTGCTGCCACAGCTTGCAGTTCATGAACTACGGGGCCTTAGCCTCCTCAGCTCCCCGAGGAAAAATGCAAATGCAGAAATGTTGTGGTGAACTCTTCCCCCACTCCCCAGGTCACCGCACTACGCTCCATATTTCATTGGTTATACCAAATCGAGCCACCCCTTTCCAGGCGGTAGGCATCCAAGCCAGCACTCTCTAGTGTAACTAACACCGCAATTCGGGTGATCTTCGACACCACAAATCCTACAAACTCCCCTACGGGTCCTATCCCACCTTGGATCCATGAAAAGCTAGAGAGGGTTCATTCGGGGTGAAATCTCAAACCCTAGAAGGCTGTTGTAGGACCAGCTGTATTCTTGAAACCCTCTTTGGTTCACTTGGTTGTAGTCAGCACATTTGAGCCGGTGCAGTTTACACTAGGAATTACCTTTGAAGACACTTGGTCATCTTGAGGAAATTTGTTGGAGGTGGTGGGGAAGGCAGGTTGGCATTGCCATCCCCTTCTTCAGTTTCCTCATTTTAAAGGCATAGTTTCCTTTGGAAATGAATAGAACGAGTTAGAAGGACATTTCTCGAATTAGACTTCAACGCACGATAAAAGTATGAACAAAGGGAGTTTTTCTAATAACGTAGCATAGCCTCCCGTCATAAATATGGAGTGTTTCACACCCGTGAAAAGGACTCTACTCCGATGCTGACTTTTAGACATCCTAGAATACTCTAAACCTAGTGCATTGATATCAAGTTTTCACGATCAGTCTACATACACGGTAGAGACATGGTACTTGGTGTCAGTGACCTAGCTAACCCATGGTATATCATTACTGCTTGAGTAAGCGAGTAAACATAAGCGGAAGCTTTGAAATACAATCATTCAGAAAATACCGATTTAACAGAGTCGTATATCGAAAGAAACAATATTATATAGCGTATGCAAAGCCAGTACTAAGGCCGGATGAGTTGTTGGGACGAGGCCCCCGGCTAACTCTAAAATGCATCTAAGAGAAGTAAATGAAAAAAATCGTTCTTGGCGGATGAGGACTGCTTAAACACCACTTTGCGAGATATTGTCTGAAGACTGCGGCGTCTTTGGAGGCGCAACTTGCACATGTATCATAATACGACACAACATAAGTATGCGTTAGTACTTTGAATGTCTTTTGTAAGTGAGGATATAGTAAGCACATGAAAGAATAATGGCACATACTTTGAAATATGAAATGACCAACTAAATATTGTAAGCATTAAATTGGTATAGCGTATAGTTAATAATGACCACGGGCGATGGTCATAAACATGTCATGGGGTCGAGATGTTGAGCGAGGCGAATTGATCGAGCGGGCGAGACTATGCGACAAGTGGAAGATTCTATAACCGATATATAACCACTTGAGCTAGCTGTGGTTTTCGATGTATATGCCCCATCGTAGGACCCAAATATACCTTGCCGGGGTATAAAGGCGTGATCTTTGAGATACCTATCTAGTCCAATTTGGGCTAAATGACCTACGATGACAATGTAGTTCTAGAACTTGGGTCCCGATGCGCTCGGTGCTAAGTCACACTCCCATTTGAATAGTCATGAGTACGAATACTAAATTGATAGCTCGAAAATTTGGGACCTAAGACTAAGTTAGGGATATTTATCATAAAGTATCCCTAAGAGTCTTATCGGACAGGATAATTATGGCAGTGTTCTAAGGCGCCCAGTATACGGAAGCCTTAAGTGTCGTCTAGAGAACAAAATGAAACTGACCATGGTAGTTCCCAGGCCCAGTGAAATACTTATTTAGGCGTCATAACCATGAAAGAACTAGCGATAAATGATAAGCTGGGAGGCATTGCGGCACCTCAAGGAAGCCGACTATAGTCAAGGCGATCGGTGACATTGGAAGATTATGGAAATACTAACATTTTGAGCGAGGCTGAACTAGCATACAGCGGCAAGAATTTATATAATAGTAATAGCATGGAATTCCAAGCTTTAATAGAGTCAAGCAACATTTATGTCTAATCAATTAAGCAATGCCCTAATTACTACATTCAAGAACTGAGGCTAAAATCATGATAATTCAATAGCAGGATATAATGAAGAAAATTATCACTAACAACAATCCTCAATACCGCAAGAGAATTTATCAAAGAAATTTCATAATTTATTGACAATTGAACCCTAAGGTGCACTTCATGGCTAGGGCGATAGAGATTTTTAGGAGAGTTCAGGGGCACAAGTGAAGAATAATTCCCTTGTTAAATAACCACATATCTAATGGAAGATTTGTGAGAAAATCCTTAGGAAATTTAGAAGAAGATTGAATGCCCTAGCTTTGCCACGATAATACGTAACTTCCATGCTTTGAAGATCGAGAGTTGAGTAAAATGAAAAGACTTAGTCGTTATTCCTTTAATTATCTCTAAAGCGTTCCCAAAATGACATAGTTTAGGAACTAAAATAGTTGGATGTTTACAAAATGCCCTGAAAAAGAATTTGGAAAATTTTAGATAGAGACCCGATGGGTCACACAACGAGTCATTGGTTGGTACCATGACTCATTAGGACACGTCGTTGGTCCTAGGCACGGAAGTTGGTTCACTAGAAATTGGCAACGGATGGGAACACAACTCATTGGATGACGTGGCTGCGCGGGAAGTGAACATGGCTGCTTGGACCCCTCTCTAGCGGGTGACACCGCATTTCATTAGTTGATCAATGAGTCATTTGCTTCTACTATCGTTACGGCTACTTGAATCTTTGAAGGATTTTGGGGCTTGTGACCACGAGAGATTGGACACAATGACTCGTGTATATCTGATTGGTTGTTGTTGCCCTTTCGTTGTCTACGAGAAGGGGTTTGCTCGACAATACCTTGGAGCACCAACTACCTACCCGAAGATACGTACCTCAGTCGAAGTCGTGGGTATAGGCCATGTCATCTTTTGCCTCGATTTTCTACGCGTCAACTTTGGATTCCTTAATCGACACAATATGGCCCAAGAAAGCTATAAAATTGCTTGAGAACTCACATTTCCATAACTTCGCGTATAGCTGTGGCGATCTCTAAGGACTTAGTCTTGTTCGCAAATGATCTACATGTTTAACCGATCGTGAATATACCCAGGAATATCATCAATAAACACTATCACGAATAGATCTAGATATGACACGAAGATGTTGTTCATCAAGTTCATAAACATTGTTGGGGGAATTCGTCAATCAGAAGGACATGACAAAGCCTCAAAATAATGTGATACTGAATACGAAAGTTGTCTTTGGAATATCTTTCTCCGGACTACTTTGATGATACGACCTTAAGTCGATTTTGGAGAAATATTTCGCCCCTTGCGGCGTCAAATAAATCATCTATCCTTGGAAGGGGATATTTATTCTTAATAGTAACTTTATTTAGCTAGATAATCTATACACATGTGAAGGGAGCCTTCCTTCTTTCTTACAAACAAAATTGGTGCCGCATGACGAAGCACTAGGCACGATAAAGCCCAAATCTAGAAAATCTTTCAACTTCTCTATCAATTATTCATCTCCGCGAGAGCCATTCGTACGGAGGGATGGATATGAGTTGCGTACACAGTGGCGAGGAGTCGATAGAGAAATCGATCTCAGGCTCTACAGAGGAATACCGGGAAGCTCATCTAGAATACATCAGAAAATTCACTAACCACGAAATGGGCCAGAAGAGTGGGGATTCTTCTGCATATCACGAACCCCAACAATATGGTAAATATAGCCCATCGCTATCGGCCTCCTCGCCAGAAGATAGGATATAAACCTACCTTTTGGAATAGATGCATTGCCTTTCCTTTCTCGCACTACTTCCCGTGGAAAGTGAATCGAACATTCAGGTCCAACACTCCCACATTAGCATAACATGGCACTAGCCATTCCATGCCCATAATTACATCGAGAATTAATCATTTCAAGCTCCACTAAGTACGTTTGAAGTCGACAATCAACAACTTCTACTATAGAGCCCTGGTAAATTCTCTTAGCAATAATAGAGTCACCCACGGGTGTGAATATAGAAAATGATCCTTTGAAGCAATTACGATGTTATATTAGATTTTCGTTCCACTAAGCGAGTTATGTAAGAAAAGGTGAACATGGATCTATCAAAACATAAGGCGGGTGAGAGAAAACATCCAACATACCTGTCACAACTTGTCACAGTGCGGCATAGAGCTCCACAGTCGCCCTAGTAGGGCGTAAGTGCGATACGGACCCTTTGCTAAGCTGGATTCCCCTAATCTACCTCTGCCTCTGCCAGCTGGAGTTGGTATGCACCATGTCGAAGGTGTTGGAGCATGTGATCCTGGCGAGTCCCTATCACCATGATCTCTGGTCGAACAATCCCCTCGTCATATGACCCTCAGCCCACAAGTATAGCAAGTAGTAGAGTACAATATCTGACTTCCAAAATGTGATGATTGGAAATGCTACCATTCGGTGCAGCGGGCCTTCTGTCTGATCCCCTCTACTATCGGGAACCCGACGCTCGTGAACTCTCATAGGGACCTGTTGTCGCGACGATGCGATCTACCTCCTACTGGCTGGCAGGGTGAAGGTCTAGAAGTGGACTGCACGATGTCGCGGCCTAGGTACGCACGAAGTGCACTTTTTGTATATCGGTAGGTCAGCCCTCAGTCTTGCTCTGATTTGCTCTTCTGCCTCATGCGCGCTACCTAATCCTTCAATATTTTAAGCAAATCTGAATGCGTGAAATATTCATATCCTCTAAATGGGTATTGTAACACAGTTCCACATACTTGAAAACAAGCCCCATGATAAATTGATGTACCCTATCTGGCATGGTGTCCACATCGCGTACTCTCGAACGCTCATCGTGCCTTGCTCAGTGCAACAACTAATCTACACAGGCACCTCGGATCTCTCGAGGGAAAATAGTGATCTATGAAGGCCTCACAAGAATCTAGACCAAGTCGGAGGGGTGGGACCTCTCCCAACTCTCGTGCCACAGCACTGCACTATGTCACGTATTTGAAATACGCCAGCTCGGCCCGGCTGCGGGCGTAGGCACATCACCCTAAATATTCTTTGTAACTAATCAGGAAAGTCACGGGGATCCTCCTCGTGGTCTATCCCATAAAGCTGCCCAGGAGGACTCGGGGCAGAAACTCTCGGACCTTCGAACTTAGGATCCTCCGATGGATTCCACAACAATTGGTGCCATCATCGAGCCGACATATAAATTGTGGTCTAACCTCTAGTCCGATGGTATAGGAATAGCGAGGGTGGTCTTGGTTGCTCTGGCACATGCACAGGGGCTGCTGGTGTGACGAGGAACAACTGGGGAGATCGGTGATATGCGCATCTCGCCCTCGGAGTCAAGCCATCTACATTGTACCTCTACTAGTACCCTCCTCTGTTGTAGTATCCATCTCCCTTCCGGCGTAGTCTATCGTGCGTCGGACATTTTCTCTATAAATAGCGAATAACGTAATCTTAGGAACTTGCTTAGTGTCTGACTTATCTCTATAGCACGATTAGAGAAGGAAGAAGGGCAACCAACATATCATGCCTCGTAGCCTCTGCCTATAGAATGTGGTGCGCAGCAACGTGTGAAACCAGGCTACTCTTGAGCATGGGCTTTGCGAGCAGCCCCCTAGATACAATGTTGCTCGATACCAAGTTTGTCATGATCCACCTTGGGAGCGTGCTGGCACCTAGTGCCACCTTGAAACCTGGTGACATGGTTGGGCATATGCACCTCGAGGTGCACCTTTGTAACTTAAAATCGAGAAAACAACTGACTATATCTCGGTTGTAAACACAGTCTTGGGCCGACAAGGCCACACAAAAAATTTGTAAAAAGAAATAGCTAACCCAACGGTCGCTAATAATAAAAGGATTCTATACGGGCCGACAAGACACCATGTTGTCTAAGTCATAACAAAAAGGAAAACGGCGGAGTCATACGTACGAGGCTATAAGCCAGATAAAGGCATAGCCCCGATAGCTAAACTAGGCCACCTTACACCAACACACAAAATACCATAACATACATAGGCCCCACACGACCAACAATCAACAATAAAGCCTTGGTCCACACAAGCCTCTAAGAGTGGAACGAGAGGTCGGGATAGGGCCTCGACCTGCCCAAAAGGCTGTACAACAAAAAGAGCAAACCTTTCTAATTGACAACTCAAGAAAAGGAGTTGATTGATGCTAACCACTGGATGAGCTGCTAGGAGGTCACGAAACACGCCTAGCCCGCACTGCAAGCAAGTATGCGGCGCCCCAGAGATGGCGTCAGTACAATATGTCTTGAATATATAAGAAAGCGATAATAAAAATAGCGAATAGGAAGCTGATAAAAAGAAGTAGTAATCAATAAGAAGGATAAGAGTTTAAACTTTGAATAGCCTCACTTGTCATTATAGCTAACAAGTAAGTATACAAACAAGAACCTCACTTGGCCCAGCCAAGCCTGGAAGGTACAATCAACCGCAGAATAACCTACGGACCCCCATAAGCCACAGCAAAATCTTTGAGTTTAATCTATACCCTAACATGGTCGGTATGATTACGACGGCTAACTATAGCCAACTCGCCTCTGGAGTGCATGTAGGTATTTGGACTCACGTAGCGTATGCGGCCCTCAGGCTCTGACCCCACACCTTGGGCTCACAAGGCTCGATAGAGGGTCGATAATGCCGTCATGGCATAAAAATACATTAATAGATGGCCTATGTCTGACACTTTATAAGCACAGTATAATCCTTTAAGACATCATATAGCTCCTTTGAGTGATCTATTGTAGGCGATGACCTTGACTAGCAACCACAGTGGGTCCAATGAAGGCTATATGAGGTGGGGTCAATCCCAACCAAAATACTATACTTTAGTCTCAAATCTGCTTGCAGAAGCTAATCACAATATACAAGCTTGCAGCAGCTGCAAAGGCATATGTCATATTCTCATGCTGACGGAAATAACTTGCCGAAGAGATTAAACATACCTCAATTATGGATTTTCATTCACCCAAAATAGTTTCAACCTAAAGCTAGTGATTCCTCAATTTGCGGTTGTTATCTTGAGAGAATAAAGCTTTCAATACTGGAATGACTAATAACAATATCTTTCAGAAACATTAACTTCAACTCAAACTTTGTTCAATTTAGTTGAAAGCTTATAAATTTGGAGGTTTAGAAGGTAGAAACACTTACCTATCACTTGCTTGGCAACAGGACTCAATTAGAAGTGATTTCTACAACTTCTACTTGGCGGGGCTACGACAATCTGGCGAATATCGAAATAACTCTTTAGGAATATTCTTCATAGGCCCCGAGAACTTGTTATCCAAGATGAATTTGCGTTTGAGGCGGAGTTTAACATCGTAATTTAGAAAATCGGATAAAAGTTGAAGGCTTCATATGGGCGAGTTACGTTTAGGGAAATGTTAAAATGAATTACATGAACTTACAACATAATATATGAGGCGGTGGGCGGGGGCACGGTGCGCCACCCAATGCACCCGGCCTCAGGCCTCGACCCTCCTGCTAAGCTCGACAAAAGTGGCTCATAGGTTCATTTTCAGTCTTTCCCTCGCATGCGTCGTACTCCCCAACTCTCAACATACGTACACATGCGTCGGTTAAACGATAAACTTACGGGAGTGTATAAATTTAATATCTTTCATTAATATAAAGATGAAGAGTAATTTGGATAGATAAACTTATTGGAATAATGACCACCTAAAACACCCTATATATATCTTTTATATATAAAAGATATATTATACGATATGTAATGTAATTATTAATTACATATTATAAAATATCTTACCATTTATTAATATTTGTATGACCTCTCCGTTAAACAACAGAAAAAATATCCATTCTCAACCTCAACTTCTAACTCACGCAGCTACTTGAGTTTGGACTCTCTAAAGGTAGAAATGAAACTAGGTAGCCCACTTGTAGTATCTATATAAAATATAAGTAGTTTTAAAGATTATTTAAATCTTATTAGGTTTGAAAAAATGTAAAGATTGATTGTGTTGAAAGCAGGCATATGCGAGTAAATATTCGGGATCAAACTTGCTGTGTAATATAAACAACACACTCATCTGAGGTTTTACTTTAAAAAAAAATTGATACTTATCTCTTGAAGCGTGTGCTTCTCCAGTCTGTTGGAGAAGCTATTACCTTAATTTGTTAATGCGTTTTTCGGAGTACGCGATCTTCTATCTTAACAACCTCAAAATCTTTGAGTAGAAAATATTTGTGTGTGTGGGCAAATCTCCAACTCTCCAGAAGATTAAAAGTCTCATTCCATGAGAGAATCTGTTATAAACACATTTTTAGTTCTGGCCTAATTCTCCAAAATATATAGGATTCTTTCTCTCGAATGAGTAATAAATTTCCTTACAGAAGACGATTTATTTCTGAGAATTTTGTAGAAGTTTTATTGCTTCTAGAAAATTGATTTATTTCTTTCCAAGTTCATTAATAATCGGGCATAGCGGGGACCACAAACTTAATTACTAAGGTTTCCAGTTGTGGTATTAATTCACAAAATGAATGAATTAACCCACCATAATAAATACAGTTATATAAAATCATACATTATACTCCTGGTATATTTTAAAATCATTTCATTAAATCTTATTATCCATATGTCGAATTACGAGATACCAATCAATTGGTTAAATTTCGACTATCTAATCCATTGGTTAATTTAATTCTTTATTCAAGCAACTTATTTCCTTATGACGGATACAAAATCCACCTCTGAGTTTTCACATGAAAACATAGCGATCATAAAGGATATCTTCAATCTCAAGGTCGAGGAATGAATTCCATCAACTAATTGTTATTTCACAAATTTTACATTTATCGTCATCCAACCTATCGCGAACATATTTTTGACTCACGAAAAAATTTCATTCTTTGATAGATCAAAATAATAAATAAATTACATTGATCATAATAATTATATCAAGATTAAGAGTATAAGTACATTTAAATATCTAGAGAATTTATTTAATCAATTAGGATAAAATACTTATATCTACTTGGTCGAGATTCGATACATACAAAATGCGAGCGCGAAGTTGAAAATTATACCACTTTCCACTGTCAAGATAAATTATATTTAACGTACTATAATATCTTGATAAACTTGTTCAATTGTCATCTTAGATTGCGAACATATAAACTTTATACTTATAAGAAGCAGAGCAATTTAATATTGGTGTATAAGTTATATGTTATACACTAAATCATTTACTATATAAGTAAAGGACATATCGACAAATATATAGATCTATTTAAATTTTATTAAAATTGAATAAACAATTATTTCATAATAAATACTATATCAAACTCATGTTTAATAGTATATATCGACAATCTCCTACTTAGACTTTTAATCATTATAATTGTTATAATATATATCATATCTAAATGCATAGTTAATGTATATACCCCCATCAATCTTCCACTTAGACCCTTAACCATGCATCTAACTTTTACAAGCATTTTTTACATGACTTTCCAAAGTTTTAGCCAATAAGCTCTTTGCAAAAGGAACTTGCGTAGTTGACACCACAATGCAACTTCAATCTAATAGTAATTCGTGGTAGCGGCCCAGGTTACATGTGGTATCTTGAGGATTTTATCATAAAATTCTCACAAGAGTACACAGAACCGATCTACATTATCATTCTCCACACAGCTTCAAAAAAATACTATCACTACTATTGTCACATTTATCATGTTCTTGAGTCTTAATATTTTCTTCATTACCTTTGATATTGAAATATTAACGACTTTATAGTGTTATATGCTCAACATACTCCCACTACTTTGAGGTAGTATTGAATTTTCTTACATTTATTAACATTTCTCCCACTACATAAATGCAATAGAGCGTCAATTCTAACTTTTCAATTAGATACTCTTGAACCACAATTTTTATATGACTCGTTTGTTATTTCTTTGCTTAGTTTCTATAAAACTAGTTTGCGGTAGGAACATGGTTCATTAAATGGTCCTTTTCTAGAAATCTAGCATTTGTATTAACAATTACCTAATTTCTATAAAATAAACCTCCTTTTATTTTCTTCGGATATCCAATAAACACTCACACATTTGTTCTTAATTCCAACTTGCTCTGTTTCCCTTTCAACATGTGCTAGACAACTTCATATATGAACATCAGACTTGACATGTAAAATCCAGTTTCTATAAGTGTCAAAGTGTTGACTTGAAGATTAAATTAAGAATGTAATGTGGGTACAAAGAAATATCCCAAGACCAAAAAAAAAATATAAGCGAATAAGCCAATCATTAATCTTATCATCTCCATGAACCTATTTCTTTCCTCTTCTACACACCAACCTATAGTAGGTATCTGATGTAGACAATTGAATACTTAATCTCTATGTCTGATAAGTTATTAATGAACTCTCCAAGAAAGGTACTTGCCACTATATTGGTCAGTGACTTAATATATTTTTTATGATACTTTTCCTTCGTCGTAAATATGCTGACTATTTCAAAGCACTCGAGACTTACGGAGCATCAAATAAATAATTGCAGGTATCTTACGTGAGTGACACAGTACTTCAAAAAGTCCTCTTGCCTAGATGCTCATTTGATCAAACAAATCGGAATGGATTAATTCAAGCTTATCACTAGCTTTATTTTCTTTTTAGAGATGTTTTAGTTCATTTTTTCCTTTTAAGCAAGGACACAAAAGCTTATAGTGTCTTCATTTTCAATGAACCTTTAAGTCAAAGTTAGTTAACCAACCTTGAAGTTCTATCCAAAATAAATGACTTAAAAATTGGTAGAATCGAGATAAGTTTCATTCAATATTAAAGAATACGTTCTCTTATGGGACGAGATTATGCCTCTGGTTTCAGAGATAGTACTAATAAAGAGTCCATGCATTTATGTACCCGAGAGATAAAAGGTTTGTGAGTTAATAACAAAATTATAAGAATAAAGGCGAATATCCATCTCTTAATAGTTTAGAATTGAACTTAGATTACGTAATAAAAGGTATATATACAATGCATTCTTTAAATTAATGTCATATATTTAATTATGTGTTTATTTTTGTATTTTAATTAAATTACATGTTTTTTTTGTTTTTTTAATATAATATATTAAATAGACCATAATAAGATGATAACACGAATAATTAAATTCATACCCCATTCATCAATATATATACACAACATGCATCTGAATCATAAGTTTTGATGGAAAAAATACTACTCATGCAATGTATATAAACTATGCAAGATTAATACAATTCAAAAAACAAAACCAACTCGGTTGGAGAGTAATTTGTTACTTTTAGTCAATTATTATATAATTATTGAACACTAGTTCCATTGATCCAATATGTAACTCACTTGGAGAGTTAATACAAGTTATCAATAACTAGTGATTTTTCTAGTGACAATCCATAATAAATTTGTCAGATTATGGAGGAAGACCCAAAGTTAACATGTAAAATTATTATCTCACCTACCATATGAATTAATATCGATCACCACTTTACATGTCAATGTGTTAAAATTTTAAAATTGACCTAGCATATAAACTCAAATGGAGAGTCAATACATGCTATCCAATTACTAGAATTTTACCAGTGAACTGTAATAAATTTATAGATATGGAGACCCTAAAGTCAGCGCGTAAATTTATTATTTCACTTGCAATTAGACAGTGGATACCAAAAAGTCAGTTTGTATTACCACTTGAACACAAATAATTCATATATGGTATACGGAGAATATGCGAAAGATATTCGTCTATTAAAAAGAAAATACGAGACAAATTCTTTACCAATGACTTAATCAAATAAATAGCTTGATGGAAGCTTTTTGTTAATATAACTCTCAATCAGGTACATAATATAATTTCACATGAAAATAAACTAAGAATCTTCAATGATCCAAATAAATCACTTTATCAGAAGTTATTTATTAATCATGAATTCTTATTCAAATAATATAACATGCATATGAAATAAATTAAAGTAATGTATCATCAAATATTAAAATTCAAGCGACTCCACTTAGATATCCATGCATCTGAATGGTAAATTTCGATGGGAAAAGTACTTACTGTTTGCAACACACATATGTGATGTCGGATTATTCACTCGATAAATTAAAATTATAGTTAACTTTGATGGAGTGTATATTATTAATTTGTCAAGTTAATATCATTATTATCGTTCCTAGTTTCATTGATCGATATGTAACACAAATGGAGAATTAATACAAGTTATCAATAACTAGAGACTAAAAATACGGTAATTAAGCTGTGTGACATGAGTCTATCGGATGGGAAAAAGAATATCAATGTCAATATGTAAACTTACATTCTTTGTTATATGTCAACGGAGACTGTAGATATTGAACTACCGCCAGCGGTTTGAAGAAAATAATTTTCTTAATTTATAATTTTTAAAAGACAAATATAAAGCCGAAAAAACCATCAAAATGACTACTGAATGGCCAAAAAACAATGTAAATACAACAAATTAAAGTAGTAAGTATTGTTTAATGAGTCTTTCGATGAACGTATCAAATTTCGGAGTCAATCAGAGTTCGTAAAATTTATGATCTCCAAATTTATGAACAAATTGAAAAGCTTGATCTATTGAGATTTAAGGAAAAATAATTAGATCTATATTTTTATCATTTATCAATTCATGTTAAATCATGTGTAAGCATGTTTTAGTTATAGAATACTATTTTCGTATGACAAATTTTAATCAACAAACTACCTAAAATCCATCTAAATGTACGACCTTAGAATGACAAAAGCAGCCGGTGATACTACAAAATCGTTAGCATCGTTCACCAAGTCATTTTCGATGGATTCATAAAATTTCGGGTCAATCGGAGATCATGAAATTCATGACCACCAAACTATGACCAATTACGAAATAATTGTTTAGGCAAGTTAAGGATTAAGATAAGTCGATGTAGATTTTCATTCTCTAATTATCGATGAAGCATAAGCATACATTGCATCCCTTCCTTTTATAAGGCACACAACTCTCTTCATTACAATAAATTTTCATTCAATTAATGCACACGAGAATCTAAGATACTATGTTTACTCTTTTTGGATAAAAACATCGATATCTCTTCTCATGAATTACTTAAGTGTTACTAATATCTAAAGATATTTTTTTCGATAGAGTAAAATTTAACGCTAGCATACACTTATTCAGGATAATTCTTCACAATTACATTGAAAATATTTCACTAATTCAAATAAATAGACCATTATATCATATTGAATTATTTATTAATAATAATTTCCTATTCATATATTGGTGTAAACACAAGTATAAAGCTGCCAAGAATTTTTATGAACAACTAAATAAGCTGCACTTTGTAGCTAAGGGTGGGCAAGGTATAATATATATCGAATATCATATCGATATCAAAATTGTTGATACCGTGGTTTTGACGTTATGGTATGCGGTATGGTATTTGGTATAATTTTAAAAATACTTTGGTATTTGGTTTTATTAAAAAAATACCGAAATATGAGATATCATACCTAAGTTTATATAGGTACATATATAGTTCATACATATTATATTATAATACTAGAAAATATATATAATAGTATTAGTACAAAACTAGTTGTTAGAATATAAACTTTGACTGCCCTATCTTAATTGAAATATTTTTTTGTGTAATAGATTCAAGAAATTGTTTATACGTTTTTAATATATTTACGATGTAAGATGTTAGTATATATAATCATGATATTTTTAAAAATGGAGTCATAATACTCTTTGTATAAGTATATGTAAGTCGAAGTTGAATAAATTATGGTTGCGATTTCGAACATAAAATATCAAAACGAACTATCACGGAGCTAATTTTTGTATGATAATGGTATAATATTTTTAAAATAAAATACCAAAATTATTATACTTAATTTTAAATATTAATCATACCATATTATACTAATACCCCTACTCTTATTTGTAGCAATAATTTACTAATCATAAAATTGTGGAAATTTATGTTATTATACATATAGGAGAAAAGAGAGGAGAAAAAAAAACAATTGCCCTGGCAGCCCACTTTCTGCCTCCGCAAAACCCCTTATTCTCATACCTTTTCAATTTTTTAAGTCCAAAAAATAAAATAAATAAAGGTCGGAACAATAGATCTTTATATCATTGTGGCATTAATAGCGATGAAAAACACATCAAATCAGCAATCTAAAAATGACCACCAAACATAAAATTACTTCTGCACGGTAGCCATCAGTATTTTATTTACATATAATTTTGCTCATTGAAGATAACATAGTCACGAATCATATATATATATATATATAAGTAAGTTTTATTGTCGATTGTTGGAATACGAGGCATATGCAATTAAAGTAAATAATTAGAATCAAATTTGCATGTGATATAAATAACCCATAAATATAAATTTTAATCAAACGCTAAAATCGTCTTATCTGTGAAGTATGATCGCGTATCAATCCTCTTGAAGCTATTTGCACAAATCATTTCAATTCGTCCTCAGGGTTTGTGATCTTACGCTATAGCCTCCAAGTCACGAGTAGGATAATATTTGTGTGGGCAAATGCTGGCTCAAAAAGGTGCAAGATCTCATTCCATGAAAGAATTCTATTATAACGTTTTTTAGGAGTTTACCCCTAGTCCCAAAATGTATAGGATTCTTTCCAGTAATTGTGAACTTTCTGCCTTCAAGAAGACCAATTTATTTTTACCAAAATTTTGTAGGATTTACGGCTAGCCGTTTCTTCCTTTCCAAGTTTATTAATTAAACGAGGCATAACGGGACCACAAACTTAATTAGTGAGGCTTCCGGTTATCATATTAATTCGCAAAATGAATGAATTAATCTATCATAATAAATTACATATTATTCTACTAAGAACCCGTAATTGCACTCCTAGATATAATTTCAAAACATTCATTAAACCTTGTTTAACTCCTTTATGTTAAGATTACGAGATACCAATCAATCGGTTAAATTTCTAACTATTTAATTCATTGATTAATTTAATTATTTATTCAAACACCTAATTTATATCATGTGGCGGATACAAAATTCACACACGGGGTTTTTCACATGAAAACTTATAAGCAATCATAAAGGAATATCATCAATCTCAAGGTCGATACATGGATTCCATCAACTAATTATTATTTCATAAATATAATTTGTCATCATCCAACCTATCGGGAACATTTTAACTCATGAAAAAGTTTCATCATTAGATCAAAACAATAAATAAATTATATTGATCATAATAATTATATCAAGATTAGAGTATAAGTACATTTAAAGATCTAGAGAATTTATTTTATTAAGTCGGTATAAAATACTTATATCTGTTAGTCTGAACAATACATACAAAATGTATGAGTACAAAAGTTAAAATTATACATTTTCATAATCAAGATAAATTATATTTAATCTTGTGCTATAATGACACTGATAAATCTATTCAATTTTCATCTTAGATTGTGAAAATATATAAATTTTATACTTATAAGAGAATCGATGATTTAATCTTAAAGTATATAAACTAAATTTTATACACTAAATAATACATTATATAAGTAAAGGACATCGACAAATGAATGATCTATTTAAATTATTATTAAAATTGAATAAACAATTATTTCATAATAAATACTATTATTTAAACATATAATTAATAATATATAACTCATAATTAATAATATATAATCGGTTCTTTAAACTAAGATCGATACTAGTTTATTGGTGTCAGGTATGACAATCATAAACAACAAACCATCTAAATATGTTTGTTTGTGATAATGTTGGGTCTCAATTTCTAAAAAGTAGTCTGATTGTTAAATGATGAAAAAGTTGAGATAATTTGGACTTAAGAAGTTGAACTTGT
Organism: Datura stramonium; assembly: GCA_018107945.1. Taxonomy (NCBI): domain Eukaryota; kingdom Viridiplantae; phylum Streptophyta; class Magnoliopsida; order Solanales; family Solanaceae; genus Datura; species Datura stramonium. Next base: position 397,424 of record JACEIK010000443.1, on the reverse strand, counting down.
TGCATTGGTTTTAAATAAAAAATTGCACCTTCAAATGACGAAGAAGGGGAGTATTATCTAGTGAATCCATTTTGACGCAAAACATGAAGTACAGAAAATGTTGAATACGAATAATGATTTTTAGTTGTTTTAGGATTAATAGATAGATCGGGTTATTTATGATTAGAGCCACATGCGGATCAATAAATTAATATCACTTATTTAATTAAAGTTCGGATATGTCTCTCATAATTTTGTTAAAGAAGAAATATCTTAAAAATTAACGTTAAGTACAATCGGAATTCAATAAGATGAAGAAAGAACAAATTTAAGCTATTTTCAATATGTTAGAAACATTTGTGAAAGTGGGGTGTCTTGACGTAGCGTGGAGGAGATGAAGATGGCAATGGGGAATTGAGGAGTAATGGGGATGCTAGTAGTATGTGAGATAGGATAACTAATTGTATACTTCATTAAAAAAAAAAAAAAAGTAACTATTTATGCTCGAGGAAAGTACTTGGAGAGGTGTTGAGAGTCTCACAAGGTAACTTCGGAGGATATCAAAGGAATTGATGGTGGAATAAAATAGTTCAAGAAAAGTAAAAGCCAAGAAAATCGCTTATATAAGAGTCGGTGGAGAGAAAAAATGGCAGAAAATAGGATAATTATGAAGAGGTATAAGATGACAAGAGAGTGAGATTACTTGATTCTGGCCAGTACAAATGTGATTAGGCAGCTTATGAAGATCTTCAAAGATAAAATGTCACAATCCAAAATTTTATTGAGCCTTGAGGTACCCACCATCCACATAGGTGAACCGCGACCGTTTATTGACTAATTAATAATTTAAATAATATAAAAAATAATATAAAATAACTAACTAGCTTTATAAAAAAATTTAGAATAACAATTTAAAATTAAAGCCCAAACTTGATGACACTAGTACAAGAATATCTAAGAGTACCAAACAAGTCTAAAAAAAATAAAGCGGGTTATGCAAAAGAAAATAAGATGAAAAATAAAATAAAAGTGCAGAATTCAATACTATAGAAGAAGCTTCACCCTAAACTCTAATCGCAATAATCGAACCGCATAATAACTCAAGTCTTGCTAACACTTGGTTAGTTCATGCATGCAAAAAGTGCGATCGGTATAGAGTGAGTACGAAAATATGTGCTGAGCAAAAGCTTTGATAGCGGCCCTTTCTAGAAGTGATGATGAGATATAATCTCAATTCCTTTTCAATAGTTATAAAAATATACAATAATAATACTTCACCCAAAAAGAGTTTACAGATTTAATATCAACACACAAAATAAACAAGACATATATTATTCGAAATCAACTAAACCACTAATGAATATCATATGCCTTAAATATACCAAGTCAAATCAATATCACAATCATCTGCGCTTCAACACTCAACTCAATATGGAATGCAATGAAGAAAAGATGTAATGTAATACGGTACGCGGCCAGAACACGCATATATTCGCTTCCTCTATCGGATAGTCGCAATCTATAGGGGACTCGCGAGTCCATATACTGTAGGAACCATTTTCTATCGGCAATAAAATACACTAGAACCACCTCCCGCTCGATAATAAAACACGTTAAATCATTTTTTTATCAACCAAATAAGATATATCGATATCATTTTTCATCAACAATAACACACTAGAATCATTTTCCATCGGCATTACAAGAAAATGAATTTTAATAAAATAACTCAATGGGCATTATTAGCCAATAATCATCATGCAACAATAAGAGTGATACAAATATGTATGCATAAATATATATAACACAAGTCTATCGATCGACCCTACAATCAATAATCATCAAGTCACAATCATGTATCACGTAGTGCATAAGTCTCGATAAATCAATCACATCACAAGTCATAGAATATCATCAATACATACCAATTTCTTACAAATTTATCCATGTCATGACATAGGTACTCGCATAAATGTTAGTCATCTCATTTATACGGACTCCTTAATACTCATTACACTTAAATTCATTTAATATATCAAAATTAAATAACTCAAATAATCAAGAAATCTCTATTTGCCTCAAATCAAAGTTCAAGTATCAAATGATGAACTTTCCCTTCTGTAATACTTTCGAATGGTCAAGAATTTATTTCAATATATAATCTCCATGAAAATACGTTTTCAATAACATCTATATTATTATATTTATTTTCAGCTCAAAACATAGAGTCGAAAAGTCACCTCGATAATTTTTATTAATGCACTTTGCTGTCTTTCTAGGCAGAAAGGATAAGTATCATATCAGTTGCTTCCCACCGCAACTCATTAATAACACATACAATTGATTTCAAAAATAATTAAAAAGTAAAGAAAAATACAAATTATCGAGCTAACAACAGATCAACTAAGGCATATGGCGAAACAGATCCATCATAGCCAATTGGGGTGGTAATCAAAGGGCATATCTTCGATGTCAACTCAAGCAATTCCTTCTATGATATCGGTGGCGCCTACTGTATTCGCCGAAAAGATGCAAAATGACCACTTGCAAAAAGATGAAAAAGAAATGGTGTTCTCAGCCAATGGGAGAAGAAATTTGTAGCTAAGTACTCAATTGTTGGAAATGTGATTTCTTTATATAATCAAATAGAAAAATGGACTGTTGAAGTCAACAGGTACCGATGACTAAAGGAATTCATTAAGAAGCTGAGATCCACCGGCGAAAATTGGATCGCCTTTCTTCGTAAGTCAACATTCCATTAATTGTACAAATCAAGCAAATCTCCAACTTTTCTGCTATAAATCAATCATCAAAAACAAAACTACTCCTCGATTTTCTCTACATTTCAAGTTTCTCTCACAATCCCCAACCATGGCGGCCGCTTCATCACCAATAGTTCTTTCAATTCCCGACCCTCAAACCATTGTCGTCATTGTCGCCTCCGACGCCCAACAAACCATTACTAGTGTGAGTCCTACGCCTGCTTTCTGTTTATTCATCAATCACATACTCCACACTGTCTAAGGTAGTCTTTGTAATCATCGTCTTTGGGCTGGACTCGTTGAAAGAGGTCGGAAAATGGACTGTTGAAGTGGTGGGATGAAGAGATAAAGTTTTCAATTTTAATTTACTATTGGTTAATTAGATGGCTCGGGTCGATTTATCGGGTATTTTAAGTTAATTTGAGAGATTCCATCTAATTAAAAGTATTTTGTATATTTTATTAACATCGGTGGTATAATTAGCCTTATAGTATAACGAAGGACGAAATTAGGTAATAGACGAAAGTAGAAGGATATTTTTGACTCTTTTCTTATTATTATTGTTGTTGTTATTTATTCTTGTTAGTTGTTGTATGGCCTCTCCAAGGCAAGAGAGAGGAGAGTCGGATACTTGGACAAAGTGAAGTTCATCAAAAATAATTAGAAAAGGCAAAGTATTAGTGGAAGAGACATATTAGACTAAGATGATAGACATACTTGTATAAACTCTTGAAAGAGTTACATTTGGAGGCAGTCTTGAGTCTAAAGTTAGGTTGAGTAGGATTATCCTGAGAATATACTTAGAGTGCAAGTTTAGTGGTCTTTAACTCCACGTGTCGAGATATGAAGTGTGCCGAAACATAAGTCATCTCCAAGAAGAATTTTCAAATGTCTGACTCGATAATTCAAGAAAATAAATTTGATGAGGATATTACTCATCATATTGAATATGATGAATAGAAATGGGGGCTCACATTCAGTGTCATATGTGATAAAAATGTGCAACCGGAGTCTTAAGTAAGTTATGAAGTGGGGGTTAGACTAGCGTAGTATAGGGCATAGTGTTGTGGCGAGTTAAGAATGCACTTGCGTCCAAATGATGAAAGTGGCAAAAATAAGAATGTTGGGATGGATATATGGGCATGCGGAGATACGGTTAGGAAGGACAAAAAGGGGATGTGATCTCCATGGTGGATAAAATGAGAGAGGTGGTAGAGACAATTTGAGCATGTGAGGGAGAAGATCGCCGTCTTGCAGCTAAGGAGGTGTTAGAGGTTGACTATGCGAGTATGAAAAGCGGTAGTGGTAAGTAGAAGAGTATTGATGAGAGGTGATTAGACAAGACATGACGCACATATAGGCATCGGGGCATGGCGTCCACAGATTGGAAGATTTGAATGTCGAGGATTAGGATAGAAGGTTATAAGTAGGTAGTCATGCGTTGTATAGTTTCCTTATCAATATTATTTTTAGGAAAAGACATAAAATTAAATACGAAGCACATCATGTGGCTGGCTTTAGCGGCTTTGAAACTTTTTACGGGCGTTTGTTTACCATCCTAACGCATACGAAATTATTAAATACCAAGTGCGGTGATAGTAAATCACCTTAACCATAACTTTGGAACAAAGTAATAAGGAAATAGTGTCACATAAACTAAAACAAAACGAAATAATAAGTATCTCTGGTTCTATAGTTTTTATTGAAAGCCTGGAAATAAGTAGAGCTTAGTCGGTTAAATCTTAATCACAATATATATATATATATATATATATATATATATATATATATATATATATATATAATCTTAAACACTTTTAATAAAATTTTTAATTTTATCATTAAAAAAACAACATTATGAAATTATATCACAACATATAATCTCTAAATAAAAATGGCATGGAAACCATTTTTTAAAATTTATCAACACGGAAATCATTAACTATTAAATTTTTTTAATTTAAAATGGTCTCCAAATTTAAGCGAACTAACTATTATTCTCCATCTTTTGTTTATGCACGATCTTTTTTTAATGTATCGAATATTTTCAAAAAAATATTTTATCGGCATGAAAATCATTAGCAATAAAAACAAAAAAGAGGATCACAATTCGCGAGAGAATTGGGGGAGTACTGGAATTTAATTTGTACAATTTGCCCAATTTCTAGCAAATTGTGACTATTTCTAATTAACAATAGGACGTGAAGAGATGGGCCCGGAAAATAAATGAAGAGTACAAGCCGCCGGCGGCGAATTTTCCTTCCGGTACATTGGTTTTTATATTCCATTTTGGTATAATTGACATTAAATTACTGATTTGGCGCCATTTATAATCAAATGATGTTATTACGGTTATTTTAGCTTGCAGAATGTTGTGATGTAATTAATAATAGCTTTCTTATGAACTTATGCCTAATTACATCTTGAGTTTAATAGTAGGATCGTCTTACTATTTATTAGAGCTGAATTAATATAAGAATTTGTGTTTTAATCCATATGTTACTCAAAGCTCTCCTTATTTTGTTTATGATGGATGATTATTCTGAGTTACTAGATTGGTATTCACTTATACCTTAGTATAATGACGACATAGAGACTTTGGCCATTAACTCTTTGATATAACTGTGCATATATTATCTTTAGACTTTGGACCACTATTCAAGGTCTTATTGATTATTAATCAATTGTTAGAGGAGTAAGTTGGGATTCCTTTTCTTAACGTCCTTTTCACTTCTTATGTGTAGACCTGAATTTAAAAAAAAAAATTATTACTTTATGATTTTAGTTTTTCTTTTAATTAGTTAAATGTTAAGAACATTCGTACTCTCACCTTTTCTTTTGAATATATTTTACATGTACATGTGTTGGAATGAGAAACACCGCAATTAAAGTTTGATATGATAATAAATAATGAAATCGTTGGACACAATATTTCGTGGAAACCCTCAAATAAATGAGGGGAAAAACCACGGGGTAAGAGTTCACTATATAAATATGGGAGTACACTACTCTCAATTACAAGGAGAAAACACTTGTAAAAGGAATAACTCACTAAAGAGGACACTCAAGACCACAATATTTGTCTTGGTGTATAACTCTCTTTATGTTCTTACTCTTTGGATTGTGATTTTTGTGGGGATTTGTGGATCTGTGTATATAAAAATAATAGGAAAAGCAAAATGTTCTATTTATAATAGAGCTAAATCGTGTAGAAGAATTGAAGTAGAGATCAATTTGGACAAGGTTTGTCTTCTTTTCCTTTTCCTTGTCGACTAACTGTATTCTTTCCACATGTTCCTTCTTTCTACCTAATTTTTGTTGACATTCTCCCACTTGAAGATTTAATTGGGAATCAATTATGTCTTCACACTATCCCTTTCTACCTAATCTTGCTTTGCAATGTTACGTTTTTGCTAGGCCAATAGAAGATGGAAGCACCGTATAAACTTATTCTTGTTGATCGGCTTCGTATCTTCTAGGTTGTCATTAGTGTAGGAATTTTAAGATATCCACCACGCCTTCTTCCACCTTCTCACGAACAAAGTGATCTTTTGAACTCGTATGTGCTTTGTCCTTGGATGAAAATGTCGGATTCTTTGCAAGATGCAAAGCGCTCAGCTGTCACAAATGAAACAACCTTCTCTGTTTGTGCTCGAGCTCCTCATTAACATCATGCATTCATATTGCCTCTTTGCTAGCTGTGTGTCATTGCTACATATTACCTTAGTCGTAGATGTAGCCACGATATTATGATTTTGAAACCCCAGCTTACAGCTCCTCAACAAGAGTAAACACATAACACTGTGGTGGACTTGCTTTTATCAAGAACACTGCATAATGCGAATCAACATAACCTTTAACGTAAAATCGATCCTCCATAACACATTGCAATATCTGAGGTACCTTGATATATCTGGATCTCATACTGACGTTCCAATGCTCTCTACGAGGATTAGCCATGTATCCACTAACCATTCCCCTTTGTTTGTGCAATGTAAATTCTTGTACACTTCATAGCGAACATTAAACTTCTCCTTTCTTGATGCATACGGTACTCGAGATATCTCCATCCTCTGCTTCATTGCTAGGATTCATACTTGAGGATAACTTGAAATTAATAGGAAGTGGGGTAGAAATTGACTTACGGTCTTGTATCTTGAAGAATTCGCAAGATTTTCTTCAAGTAGTTCTCTTGAAAAGCCAAATCTTCTTATTATTTATTTGTCTCGGTGAATTTGCATCTCTAGAATCTTGTTTACTTGCAGTCCCAAGTCCTTCATTTCAAACTCACTAGCCAAGCGTACCTTTAGAATTTGTGAGGCGATCTTTTTTGGGGCACCGCTACCAACGTATGCGTCAACATACAACGACAAAATAATGAAATCACCATCACCAAATCTCTTTGTAATAAACACAAGAATACGAACTATGTTTGTTATATCCAAGGCTTATAATGAATGAATCCGTCTCTTATACCAACACCTCGGCGCTGTTTGAGCCAGGTATAGAGATTTGTTCAGCACCAAACCAAGTTCTCTTTTCTATGTTCTTCAAAACCTTACGGTTGGAGCATATATATTTCTTCAAGCTCTCCATGAAGAAATGCGGTTTTGACATCTAAGCGCACTCCAGTATAAGTCAAATGTAGCACACGTAAGCGGGACCACTCGAATTGTGTGAGTCGAACCACCGGAGAAAATATCTCGTTGAAATCTATACCTTCTTCCTTGGTGAATCCTTTCACCACCAATCTTGCACGATACCTCTCCACTTGATCATTACCATTGCGTTTGATCTTATAGACCCATTTGTTTCCAATGGCCTTACATTCTCGTGGTAATTGAACCAAGATCCATTTTTTATTCTTATGAAGAGGCTTCCAATTTCTTCTTGCATTCTTTGCCATCCACAAAGATGATTCTTGGCCTTTCATAGCCTCGTGAAAAGTTGAAGGCTCTCCATCTTATGTTAATAGTGGTGTGAAATTGCCCTCATCAGAATAATCTTGAGTGCCAAAAGTTTGGTTCTCTTCTCTCCCAGTTGACCGTCGAACTTGTGGTGTTTCTCAATCCTCGGCTTGCTCTTGTTCCTTCGTGCTCTGGTCTTCTTGGGCTTGGGAACTTCTTCCCTCTTTTCAACTTCAGCGTAGTAGTCTCTGATTTTCTACGGTGAAGTGCTACCTTCTTTCCTTGTATCTTGTTTTAAAAAAATACAAACTCCTAAGTTACCACCTTGCGGGCGGTGGGATCCCCGCAGCGATACCCACTTGACTCCATGGGCGCCACTGAAAATGCATTCCCTAGTTTCCGGATCCAACTTGATTTTTCTTGGTGTGCATAACATAAACGGGACTTCCGAGAATATGTAAGCGAGAATGTCATTTGGTTTTCCTGTCCATCTCCATTAGCGTTTTAGATCAATTAGGTTGATGGTGACAGATTGATCACATAACGGCGGTTTTGAGCGCCCCCACATCGAGAATGGTTTCCAATCACTGCGGTTGCAACATAGCTCTTGTCGTTCCAACAGGTTTTTGTTCATCCTTTCTGCTACTCCATTTTGTTGTAGAGTATATGCCACTTTATGAGCGCCTTTTGATACCTTCTTCTTTACAAAAGTTATCAAATTCATCACAGTGTATTCTCCTCCATTATCTATCCTCAACGCCGAATACTTTTTCTCAGGATTCAAGTTACCGCGTTTGAACTCTTTGAAAAATGAAAAACATTTACCTTTCTCTTGATTGGATACACCCAACATCTCCACGGGAGTAGTTGTCGATAAATGACACGAAATATTTTGCTCCTCCTAGGGACCCGGTGCTTGCTGAACATCGAGTGGACCGAGATCTAGTATTTCCTTGCTTGAAGGCACTAAGCAGTCTATGTTGCTTCTTGGTAACACAATGCTCCTGAGGGTAGTGAAAACCTTTTTAGCACTGGAAGAAGCTTTTGCTTTCGACAGAATCTTCAAACCTCATTCGGAGCATATGGCCAAGTTTGCGTTGCACATCTTCGTCAATTCTTCAAATAGACAACGTCTGGTTTGATATTTCTCCTTCTGTGGTGCAGGTTTCACCCTTAAGCACATATAGATTTGCGGCCAAAGATTTTTTTCACTTTCATCACTACAAGCGCTCCTTTCAATATTTTCATGACTCCACCATAAGTCTTATATGAACATCCATTATCATCTAATTGTCCAAGATAATAGATTCTTCCTCAAGTCTTTCACATTCGTGCCTCACAGATGGTGCGTACCGTGTCATCATACATCTTTATTTTGATGGACCCAATACAAATAACATTCAAATCGTGATCATCTCCCCATGAACACGAGATCCTCTTTGAGATAGGTTTATATTGATGGAACCATTCTCTCGGGAAGTCATGTGCCATGTTGCTCTGTGTCCATGATCCGGACATCGGTGAAACATTTTACGCCTTCATTGTTTGATATTGTTTCACTACATAAAAATATCACCATCTGTCAGAAATTATTTGCAACATTCCCTTGATGTTGATGATTCGGGGTGTTCACTCTTCTTTTTGAACCAACAATCTTTCTTGACGTGCCCTTTCTTGCTGCAGTTGTGACACTTGATATTCTTCTTACTTGCCAGTTTAGATCTACCATGATTGTGACTCCCCCTTGAGACACGTTCATTTGGTCTTCCTCTCTCACTATCGTCCAAGCTTCAACTTCTTGGGAACTTGCTTGTCTGTCTTCCTTATTTTTGCTTGGAATTTTCTTCTTCTAGGGCCAGTACGCATTTTCATAAAGAAAACTAGGCTCATTTGTATTGTTAGTCAGTTGATGATGAGTTGATCATACGAAGTCGAGCGAGACTTTGAAGTAGAAACTCCTTGGCGTTCGAGTCCCTACATTTTGCAACCCATTGTTGTAAGTTGCGGCAGAGTATTCAAAGTATTGATGTGTTCGATAGCAGAGCATGGACTACGCCCATTAGAAGAGTATACAATCTTCTTTTAAGAAGATTTTATTATCTAAAGACTTGGCCTCATACAATCCCGTAGAGTATCCATATTTCCTTCGATGTCAGTTTTCGGCCACACTAGACAACACTTGATGTTAGTGCCAAGTGTAGATCGGCAAGCTGCGTTCTTTGTCTACGTCGTTCACTTCTTTGTCATGATGAAATACGTAGACTACCTTCAATTGCAACTAGGCAATTGTCTTTTCTCAACATCGCCCTTATTTTCATTTTCCTGATGAGAAATTAATCTCATTGAATTTCTCAACGTCAAACTTTGTTGTACTCGACATTGTTATTTACTTCATACCCTTCTAGATGATTTTTGAATATTTTGCGAACAATGTTGACAAATTGTATCGTCACCAAATTTTACTATTCACGTGAATAGTAATTTTTGCGGATTTTACTATTCACGAGGTACTATTCACGGATAGTACCTTCGCATAAGCGACGGAATAATCGGCTCACGACCCTTGTTAGAATGAGGAAGCACCACAACTAAAGTTTGATATGATAATAAATAATGAAAATACGTTGGACACAATATTTTACGTAGAAAACCCTCAAATAAATAGAGGGGAAAATCACGGGGTAGAAGAGTTACTATATAAATATGGGAGTACACTACTCTACGATTACTGAGCTACTTGTAAAAGGGAATAACTCACTAAAGACACTCAAGACTACAATATTTGTCTTGGTGTATAACTCTTTATGTTCTTACTCTTTTGGATTGTGATTTTTGTGGGGAGTTGTGGATGCGTGTATATAAAATAATGAAAGAAAAATGTTCTATTTATAATAGAACTAAGCCAGTTATACAAGGGTGTGACGAGAGATCGAATTTGGACAAGGTTTGTCCTCTTTTCCTTTTCCTTGTGGACTAACTTTGTATTCTTTCCACATGTTTCCTTCTTTCTACATAACTTTGTTGACAACATGGTCATAATGGGATCGGCTTGACATCACTTGAGTTAAATTGCGGCAGTGTTGGATTTGGCTAGTGGCTTGAGGCCTCAAACGAGAGAAGTCATCCTCCAAGTGGGGCTCGGGTGTGTTTCGGGAAATGATAAAAACGGGCGGGCTGTTGTTGACTTCTTGTATGAAGCACAATATAGCTTTATAAGAAAATAAAGCAACTCATTACTCTCCTCTTTTCTAAATTTTATATGTCACCCTTTCAAAGTCTCAAAAAATTGACAACTTTACTTATAGCAGCTAAATTGTTCGAATACTTTCATGCAATCTAAAAATTAAAATATATATGTATTTTAGCTGCACACCATTTTTAAATGCTTAAATATTGCATTTAATGCTCTTGTATTTTTTTAAAAAAAATATTTTTGTCTTGTTTTAAAGGGGCGTTTAAGAGGGTTGATCATACCAAAAATAAAAGCAGTTAAGAGTAACATCACATTGGGTCCATTTTTAGTTTTGTCATATCCTGATCCCACCCTTTTAACCTTAATTTTATATATTGTTAATTTATTATTTATTTTAGTATTATGTTTAGAAGCAACCAGGTTAGTTTCTTTATACTTTACTCTTCTAATTTTCTATTTTAGTTTCTCTTGCTTGTTTGTATTGATGATTACTTTAAGTGTTTTATTGGAAGCGAGGAACGGGTAAATCTTCTCTTCTTTTATGCTTGAACAAATATTTATTGGAAGCGAATATATTTTACTAAAATAAATTTTGCATGTTTAATTATCTAGTTAGTTAGACTTGTTTTGAAATTAAATAACTAAGCTTACATGCAGGATTTTTATCTTATTTATTTTTGATTAATGACAATTTTGCATGCTTAATTATTTGGCTATATTAAACTTAAATGAATATTGACCTTGTTTTATCACTTAATCCCTTAATTAATTAATCCGAAAGTGGCCCACAATTGTAGAACTTCGAAAGGTGTCTACCACCTTCCTTTCGAGGTAATTTGATGACCAGTTAGAGATACGGTGAGGTAAGCTAGTTAAATAAATTTCCGTAATAGTTTAGTACGTGCCCTAACGCACCATGAGTGGGTTAGGTGGCGACTCTTCACTCTTCTACTCAATTAATAATCCTCAAAGAGTTGTCATATGTGATCATTTTCGCGAAAATGGGGCGCGATACCATTGTTCTCTTTTTCATTTCTTTTCACTATGGATTCTTCACTACTATATTTGTTTTACATCATTCTTAAAAAAATAAATATCGACCTCGGGAGGTCGGTTTGTAAGTCGATTTTCAAAAACTATATTTTAAAATTATTTTTTTCTAAGTCTGGATTTGTTTTTTCATAGCACTAAAATGCAAAAGGAAAAAAAACTTTCTTGTAAAAAAGTAACTTTTATAAAAATTGATCTCATGAAGTCAATTTTTATTTTTACAAATAGCGAACCTCAGAGGTCAATTGTAAACTAATAATAATTAAGAGGTTAATTTTTTTTTTTTGAGAAAAATAAATTTAGAGAGTATAAATAAAATAAAGTCTTAAACCAACAAGCATTAATGGTGTAGTAGTAGAATTACATCTAACTACTCCAAAGATGAGGGTTTAAACCTTAGATGGTGCATTTCTAAAAAAGCCTTTTATTATTTAAAAAGAGCCCAGGCCTCACGAGGTCGATTTTCGACCTAGAATTAGCTTTTGAGAAAAATGACCAACTATTTTGCAAACAATGGTTGAGTCCATTTTTAGGTAAGCTTTTGTTACATTTGTTTTAACGATTTTTTGGCTAGTGCATGTTTGATTTTTGGATATGCTTTAATTTAATTAGATAATTTATAGGAAATGATATTTCTACCTTCTCGATATAAAGGTAAAATTGCATATCCATCATTTTTCCCCGGCCTTATTTGTAGGACTATCGAATATGTTATTATTGTTGTAAGAGCATTTATGATAGAAAGTTCTTTCTATTATATGCATTTGTCATGTATGTTGTTGGCGATAATAAGAATTACTATAGTTGAATGAGATGTTGGAGTAAGAATGTTTTATTATTAAAAATATTAAAGCGTATTAACTTTTTGTTTTAGTGGATATAAATTGACAAGAAAGTGATCATTATTTTTTGGAGTAATTTTTATAACCACTAATGTCATAATCTATCACTGATTATCCACCACTAATCATGTTCTACAATATTATTAGTATTGTCTGCCGAGCCCACACCCTCGACGCGATAGGCACCCAGGAACCACAAGTGGCCCGAGCAAACCCTTGGCACGATATACTACTAAAAACATACTTCGGAAAGTAAGAATGAACTAAACTCTTATAAATTAATAAAATAAACTTTCATAGGCGAAACATAAAAGTCATTTGAAGTGATACAATTAGCCGGCGTCTATGAAACCTCTACTAACATATTGAGTACGGTTTACCAGGATAAAGCCTCGGATCTACCTTTATTTAATACTTTGGACTACTAAACTAAACTAGAAATAACTAAAATTACAGTATGAGGACTCACACAAGTTGAGAGTTAGTATCTTAATGGAGCTCTGATGAAGTAGATCAGTACTGAACTGCATCCTTGAAGGAAGTCTGGCATCAAATAATCGTTAGCCATGAAATGTATGGTACTAATAAAGCTGAGTAACCCAATACTATCAAATGAAAAAGCTGCACAATTGAGGCATGAATATGATATGAAATCAAGATCATAAAATAATTGCATGACTAAGATTATGTGGTAGTATAAAACTAAACAATAAGGGGAGTTGTATGCAGTGATTACTAAAATATACTTTGGCTTAAATTTCAGTGCCATCAATCATACTTTAAAACTCTTCTTGCAAGGCGAATAAGCTTAAGTAAATTGTATGACTACAAGCATGAAGATGTTGAGCAATTTGGTGTTGAAAACACTATAATAAGATTAAATGTTTGATTATCGACTTATGCACTAAATTGGGTAACTGACTAGTTCTGGTAAGAAAAATCATATGCAAAATACTATAAATAATATTTTGTCAAAATAAGCGTATTCTGATTTGGGAGTTTCTTATAACAACATACACCATGTGAGTACATGGTGTCCAACCTCGAATACGGTTAAGGAGAAGCTGTCCAAGCCTTACGAGCGGAAGGCCAGCCCCGAACTATGGATCCATATTGAGCTCTTACCGGGGAGATTAGCGAGGTCAACCGAACCAGCGGTTCGATTTTATCCTATCTGTGGCTATATAGTTTTCTAGGTATATTTTATCTGCACCTATACCACGACTATCTCGATGTTAAATAATCACCCAAAATTATAAATTCTCATAAAGTAAAGACTTTCTAAGACAATTTGAAAAGTCCGCTATAGAGTTTTCTAGCTCAAAATCAACTGTATGAAATAACCGGTAAACTGTTGCTAGCTAACTATGAATATTGTGATGAGCCTATATGCTCCAATAAGGTACTTTTTAAAGCGAGACTTTGCTTTCTTTTTTTAAATCATGTATTTGAAGCTAAATATGCTTATATGGACCCTTTCTTGAATATATTTTCTTAAACTTGAAAACTACCTTTACTCATGAAAACAATGCAAGTAAATAGTATAATAATACTTTCAAACAACTTTAGCTAAAAAGGGTGCATGTGGTAAAACAAGCATGAACCATCAATCAATGATATGAATAATGACAATCTCGGTAGAAACAACAATAATCAACAATTCAAGATATAGAGAGTTTGAAAAAAGAGATTTTGGGTAAAAACTTCTGCCTTTGATCTTGTTAAAGCTGAAACTTTTGATGTAGGGCGTAAGAATGAATAGAGTCCCTCACTTATTGTGCCTTACGTACCTTAATCGCTCAAAAATATTCAAGAAAATCAAACTTTGGGTTTGGGGAAGAACATCAAAAATTCATTCTTGAAATCTTGATATGAGTAGTTTTCTTGAAAACCCTAAGATTATAGTGCGAATTTCGTTAGAGTCGTATTCGATGTTAGAAATACTTGAAACTACTAAGAATTACATGGGAGAGACATACCTTGGTGTGGAATGAAGTGAATAAGAGAGAATACGCATTCTAGGGTTTGAAAAGTTAGAGAATGGGTGCCCCGGAAAAAAATATACGTAGAAAGGCTTCGGGGTCGCACGTCATGGAGGATACTTTGCGTGCCCGGTACAACGTATGCTACCTTACTTGTGTGGTGGAACACTCTCTTTTCCATCAATTCATTGCCTAGATCGCCAAGACATGACCATGGGACACTAGCACCTTTCGTCGGCGTCATGAGCTGTCGACGAATCACTTGCGGCTCTTTCTTAAAATGTACATAACTTTTTATACCAAGCTCGAATTAACGAATAGTTGGATGCATTGGAAATTAGATTCATAGGACTTTAATTTGATAGGTAAGTACCCAAATAACTTCATAAATCGGAAGATATAATCGTATAAAGTTGATCCTTACATATAACTCTACATACTCTTCACATTTCTCTTCGTACATATTCCCTTCTTATATAAGGCCAACGCTAAGACCCATACATTCCATATAAAGTTCGTCATGGATTTTTTTACTTCGGTTGAAAGTATCTCATCCATTCTATATCCATCCATGACTCATGGTACTACTCATAAGTGAATTTTTATAGTCGTATCTTAACAATCCAAGGCGTAACACTTTCAAACTCGATCTTTTTAATCTTTAATCAACTCCAAACTTTCTTATCACTTTCTAACTTATAATTAACTCCTCCAGAAGCACTTAAGGAGCATAAAAAAATTTCTAGGTTATTTTTTTTAAAAAAAACGAAAAAGGGCCAAAAGTATAATTTCTAAGGTTTAATTAATTAATTAATTTAATTTGTTATTTAATTTAGGAAGAATTCTTACACTATATATAGATGTGTTTCTTCCATGAGTTGTGATGTGGAAATTATTGTATTGTCTATGAGAATTATGAGAAGTGTGAAAAATATTGTATTAGTAGTGAAGAAAGTTGAGACGGAAGAATATTCTAAGTCTTGACTAATTCTATATACAAAAGAAGTTATTTTATATTGAAGAAAGGTATTCTTTTGGTGGGCATTACTGCTCTTCAACTAATCATGAGTTGTTTGAGTTATATGATGTTGTTGGGCTATTGTATCACTTGGAGGGGACAAGTCAAAAGTAATGCAAGCTAGGCCGTGAAGATTATACGTAGTGAACTTGATAGCACATTTGATAAGCTTACGGGAGGCCTAAAGTGTTTATTTTTCTTTAAAACGCTTATTTTTTAAAAAAAATGAGGTGTTTGACGAGCACGAGAGAAAATAAGTGTTTTAGAATGGCAGTTGTTTCAATAAAAAAGCGATACCATAGCGTTATTTAAAAAACACTTTTATGAAAAATATACTTGGCTTGCTTACTTTTCAAAGCGGCCAAACACTAATGCTCAAAAGTATTTTAAATTTATTGGCCAAACACAAGCTTCTTACCATTTAAAGTATTTTTGATAAGCGACTTTTGAATAAAGCACTTCTCAAAATAGGCTGATTCCAGTTGGCCAATAAGCATGAATCTCTTAAAGGGCGAAATATTTGTGCCTCAATCGAATATTTATTTATTAATTTTATTTTCATATTTGTAATTTATATTGTATTCATCAACAAATTGATAGTTCGCTTAATGTGGGGTCTCATCAAAGAGTGGATTAACTCTTCAATTTTGAATTGCGACAAATCTTACTGGAGAAACAAATTCATAGTAAGGTTGATAAAATGGTCAAGAAAACACAAGTAATCATCTAATTCGATTTATTGAAAATGAGTTGAATAGTTGATCATTTAAAAAATGCATCAAATGAATATTCATTTATTAATATTTATTTGCCTGTATATTTACTTTTCATGAGTTACTTTTTGAAAATCAAAGTTTCTTTTAGCTTTCATATTTATTCGTAAAAATTTAATCCATCCCACCCATTAGTTTGCCGCTCCTAATCCAAAGAAAAAGCCATGTCAAGGAAGAAAACGTAAGCATCATGTGTACCATCAGTCCTTGCTCTTGTTGGTTGAAAAATGAGAAGGGTGTTTGAAAATGGCAATGCAATTGACCAATGAGGCTTGAAGAGTAATTACAGTCCAATCAATCACATTTAATTTTGTCAAAACCCTTTAATAAGTCTTGGTTTGGTCGGTCAAGTCATGCGGCTCTCGACTTAGCCCTACCTTTTGACTCTCTCTATATATCTATCAATTATATGAATTAAAATTATAAGTTTCTGTTTTACCACATCACCTCTAGCAGCAACAAAAACCAAAAGTTTTTGACTTGCATAAAAGCTAAACCAGATGTCAAGAGTTCGACAAAATTAAAATGATTGATATATTTTGAAACAATTCATGCAAACAAATCACTAATTTGATGTTTTCTACTTCACGTTGAGTGCACAATGATTACCTCAATTCGCTAATATAGTTGCGTGTTATTGCAATGATGATTGTCATAGGTACTAAATATCCTATGTCCTTTGTATTTTAGTTTTGGTATAGCTATTACTAGTTATATAACTAGTAGGTTGGTGGAAACAGCAAACCAAGTATTGGACAAGTTATGGACAAAAAGAAGTACGTATTTTTTTTTGTCCTTTCATTATTTTTATTATTACGTTTGTTTTTACTCAATTATTATTTTTTATTCTTTTGTCTTATTTTTATCCTTTAGTATAAACATCATTTGCTAACTTTTTTTTAACTTTTCTATTTTAATTTTTTTATTTCTTCTTCTTTTTTTTCTCTTAATGTTTTTTTTATTAGTTTATCTTTTTTTTTTTTGTTCCTTTCTCTATTGTTTATATTTTTAAAAATAGAAATATTAATTATAATTTTAATTATAATTATATTAGTTTTTTTTTGTTTTTGTTGGTTTGTTTTTGTTTTTGGGTTTTGTTTTTTTTTTAAAATTTCTCCTGTTGTCCTTTTTGTTTTATTTTTCCTTCTTCTTTTTTATTTTGTTTTATCTTTTTAAACTTTTTATCCATTTTATGATACCACAGAATATATAATATACCTTATGGGTATCATAAAGAATTTAAAGTGTCTCACTAAAGCAAACCTCAATATAATTGTGATAGTATCATGGAGGGTGATGAGTCTTACAAGGACTAAAGCAAACTTCAATGATATCTTTGCTAGTATATAAATATACAATGATGGTATCATAGAGAAGCTGGGGGTGTCTCACTTTGAAGGGCCCGAAGCAAACATCAAATGATACCATGACAAATTGTATCATTAATTAAAGACTAAGGAGTTTCTCAGCGAAAGACTAAAGTAGGACTTAATGATATCATGCTAGTATATAGATATGCTATTACTTATAGTATCATGGAGGACTAGGAAGTGTCTTCTTTGAAGAAGGATTAAATAGTGCTATGACAATATATAAATATGTTGTGATGGTATCATTGAGAATTTAGTAGACCTCAATATCTACAATATTATATAGGTATACTTTAGTAGCATGGAGGGTTGAGGAGTGTCTGTTGAGAGCTGAAACGAATCTCAATGATACCATGGCGGTATAGATATGCGTGATGGTATCATAGAGAATTTAGAAGAAGAGTCTACATTTGAAAAGAGCCCAAAGCAAACCTCGTGATGCCATACCGATATATAAATATGTTGTGATGGTTAATAAGTTAGTTTAAAAAATAAATAAAGCAAACTTGCAAAAATTAATAATTAAATAAAAATATTTTTAATTTTTTAATAATTTTGTCTTTTTAATTTCATAGAAATCTTGAAGATTTAAAATCAAACCTTAATGATATCATTCTAGTATATAGATATAGTGTGATAGTTATCATGGAGGAACGAGAGGAGTGTACTAGTGAAGGATAGAAGAGGACCCCAATTATATCATGATAGTATATAGATATATTGTGATGGTATCATTAAGGATTAAAACGGACTTGGATAATGCCATGACATTATAGGTATATTGTGATGGTATCATTGAGCATCGAAGTGTCTCAGCGAAAAATAAAGTAGACTTAAATGATACCATGACAACATATGATATATTGTGATGGTATCATTCGGGACTAAAGCATACCTAAATGATACCATCTTAGGTATGTGGGCTCTTATGATGGTATCACTAAGAAGCCCAGGATTTTCTCACTAAGGGTAAGTTGACCTTAATGATTCCATGCTAGTATAGATATACTATATTATTTCATGGGCAAGATATCTTATTGAAGGTTGAAATAGTCCTCCATGATCACAGTGCAGAGTATATAGATATCTTAAGATGTATCATGGTCATTAAAATGAAGTTTCAGTAGTCCTCCATGATGCCATGTCAGTATATAGATATACTGTGATTTTATCATGGAGGATGGTATCATGGAGGGATGAAGAGTGTTCATTGGAGGACCGGATGATACCTCAATGAAAAAACTTTAAAAAGAAGAATAAAGAAAAAGAAAAAAAATGAAATTAGATTATGGAAAAAAAATAGAATTAGATAAAATTTAAAATAAATAAATAAATAAGATGAAAAAAGAAAAGTTAACAGAAGAAAAAAAAAGGAGAAGAAGAAGAAATGAATCAAATTTGAAAGTGAAATTAGATTATGGTAAAAAAAAATAATGAATAATATAATTTGAAAAAAAATTAATAAAATAAGAAAAAAATATAAAATAAAGAATAAAATGAAAAAAAAGGAATAGAGAAATAAAAGAATTGAACAAAAAAAAAAAATAAAAAGAAGAAAGGAGTCAAATTAGAACATAGAATTAGATTATGGTGAAAAGATAAAGAATAATAATTTGAATTTTTCTATTAATATTGATTTTAATAAATACACTAGTGATTTTAGTATTTTTTTGTAAATTACTTCTAGTTGTAATTAAATTATTTTATTTTTATATTTTTATTAGTCTAAATATAGTTAGCTAATGTGTTTAATTATTGTTTAAAAAATAAAATAAAAAGACAAAAAAATAGTAACAAAATTTAAATTAAGCTTAAAAAGGAATAAATTAAAGCAAAGAAGAAAAAGAAATAAAATAATAATGATAGTAAAAGTAAAAAGTGCAGTCTAACATCGGTCAAAGAACAAACCAAATAGGTATTTTATGTGATTATTTTGGAGGACATCAAAGTAAGGGCATTTTTGTGTAATATTTTTGGAGGGCACTCTCATGTAAATATTTTTACTTTTTATGGGATAACTATTTATTTCCCTTTTATTAACTTTGTTTTAATCAGTTTGATCCAACATTATTTGCTACTCCCAATCAAAATTTAACCTTCTAAAAATATTTTTCAGCGAAAATTTAAAAATAAAAAAAAATCTAGTATTTCCTAAAGACCTGTGCATTAATCAAGTGATTTCTGGCAAGGAATGTATTAGAATCTTCTTAGAATGAGTTTCATAATCAACAAACAGGTCTGCATACATCTAAAACTGTACTTATGATAACAAATAGAATGTTAGGCCTTATACTTTTGTTGATGTTCTCCGTTTAGGATCATATTATTTTACTGTACTTAGTTTGCACATCTAAATAACATTTGTTGGAGATTTTATTTTATTTCTCAATTTTGTGATAGCCCATCACGTTTGATGCTTAAAAATCAATATTGTATATGCATGTTAATAATGACGTAATGAAAAGTTGAAATGTCTTATGAGCAGCTAGCGTCGATAGAACTAGCTAGAAATCAATATTGTTTTTTGTTCTTCTGGAATTCTTTAAACAGGAAAATTTAGCTTTAATTTAGACTGAGTAATCGTTGAATAATCAATCAATTACCATATTGTAGCAGTTATTACTTTTTATTAAAGAGCAACATAAATATATATTGTTCTAGAACCACCTAAGTTTAGCTTCACAATATTTGGATTTTATTTTTAAATATGTTTCAAAGCTATGTTGGCCTGTTAATGCTAGATAGCTACTGATTATACAAAACCTTGTTTTAGAAAAAAATAGGGCGCAGACAGTTTTGCTCGATTGTTTTTGAAAGATCAATGGCTCAAATAAAATATATATAGGAGAATTTGTATGGAAAAAAAATACAGTAATAATATTGAAAATAATGAAAATAGATAAAATAATACGACTATCTAACTGAAGCTTCTAGTCTAATCCTTATTTTGGAAATAATTCCAAAATCATTTTCGACAAGCGGAAAATAAAACTTTTATAGAAGTCAACTAACGCATGAAACAAATATTGTGATTACGGTCAATAATGGTGGAGCCACATCCAATAAAAGGGTTACTGAAGTTTTCTGATGGATAAATTATATTGTACAAATATTTTAAAAAAATGATTAATTATTTACTACTTAATTTGTATATGTATGAATTTTTGAATCTTTCAACATGGCAGTGGAAAGGTGGTTTAAAACTTTGCTGTTTAGATGGTACAGACTAAACTAACTATTATAAAATAACAATGACACAAAATCAATATAATTTTCTAAAACACAATATTTTAACAATCAATTTCTAAAGAATAGATCCAAAAAGAGATTTTTTTGAATTATAGGGAGCAGTTAGGCAGAAAATTAAGGTAATACCACTTTGTTTGAAATTCTTTTTAAGAATAATGAAAAAGCATGCGTATTGACATTAATCGTGTTCAAAAAATGCAGTCATTAACAATCCCAATCTAATTAAATAATAATGTGTTCGCCGACAAACCAATTCTTATATCAACTTGGCTAGTGAATTAACAATAATCTTCTAATTATTTAATTAATTCTAAGCTTTACATGGATAATGCCTATGCCTACTGTCGTGAAATCATGGCATAACCAAAAGTTGACTATTTCCTACAAGCACCCAGCTTTAATTTTCTTTTGGACAAGTTCAAACTTTTCTAACAATACAAAATCGACACATTATATCCTATGTATTATTAAAAGTAATATGCATCGTCATTTGATAGTGTAATGAATTTTTACTTAATCGGGTTATTTTTATTCGTGGTAACAAGTATTTTATTTCATTGTAAAATTAAAGATATTATATTTAAAGCAATTACGTATAAATATCATTTATATATATAATTGTAATATAAAATAATTTTTGTATATAACTTAAACTTTTATAATATATGTTTGAATGGAAACTAAAACTTATGTATTACTTTATGTATTTTCTAAACTTTCACCTCCATTGACTTGCTCCCTTTAAATTGTACTCGTATTAAGTAATAAATTATATATATATTTACCTTGAGAAACAATGCGTTTCACAATGATCTCCCTCCTCCATGCCCTTGCTTCAACACTTTCATCTCCTTGATTCTTTCTTTAGATCAATAATTGAGTATGGATCCACCGGAACACAGGTCACCGAAAAGAGAACTCCAAGGTCCCCGGCCAACGCCTCTTAAAGTACGCAAAGATTCACACAGGATAAGAAAACCACCGGTGGTGCCACATGAGCAACAAGCTCCAGCGCGACCGC
Source organism: Datura stramonium (assembly GCA_018107945.1). Taxonomy (NCBI): domain Eukaryota; kingdom Viridiplantae; phylum Streptophyta; class Magnoliopsida; order Solanales; family Solanaceae; genus Datura; species Datura stramonium. The sequence goes on along the minus strand of JACEIK010000443.1, from coordinate 375,278 downwards.
CAGTTATAATATACACCGTGTCCCCTAAGGTAATCCATGCAAACCCTAGCGAGTTCATGTCTTTAGTCCAACGACTCACCGGACAAAATTCCTCATCCTCATCCTCGTCCTCAGTCATTGTCCCATTTCAAGAAAAATAGGAATATGTTGATATCTCTGGCTACAATAAATAACAAGAACCCCACAGGGAAAAAATCACAAATTATTACTTGTAGTCAAAACATGGAAATGGTTGATGAAGGGATAGAGATAAATAGAGGAATTGAAACAAGTGGACTTTTTCCTCAAGGTATTCTGTCACCAAATCCAGCTTCCCTTCCACCTATACCATCAAATTTCTTCTCACCTCCATCAGCTGGATTTTTCCATGATATGAGTCCTCTATTACAGCACACTAGTAACAGGAATTGTTTTGAACTGTGTAATTACTTTCCTAGCCCTTCATATTTTGTTTCACCCTAGAATATACTATCTCCAGGTACTCCTTATTCTTTTGATCGTTTCAGTAACCTCTTTGACCACTACAGAGAGAAATAGAGAATAGACACTTCTTTTTCGGGTTTGTACTACATTTGTATTTTTGTCATCCTTATTTTGGGAATTTCTTCACACACATATATATATGATTTGAGCTAAAATTGATGTGTTCATATGAACCTGTAATATTAACGCTACATCAGCTCCTAGTAGGAAGTTCTTTCTTTCTTGTTTCATTATTTGTTAAACAAAAAAGTAAATATACATCCGTTATTAAATGACTTGCAAGTATATATATCCATTAATTTTTAATAAGAAACTTTACATTTGTTCTAAATCTTAAAATTATAAAAAATATATTTGTCTCTTTTCCCAAATAAAATGAAGAGAAAATCTTCGGTGGTTTGGATTATCCAATATGATAAATTAAATTTGATTATTCTTTTTAGATCTTGACTTATCTTCTTTTAAAATAAATGATGTTTTTATATTCCTTAAGAAACTATTAAAAATAAAATATATTTTTTATTAACATATTAACTTAATAAATATCTTAAAAAAGATGTAGTTAACTTTAATAGGTTATAAATATCTCTTGATTTAAATAATAATAAAATTGAAAAAAAGTATCATTAGTGTCGGCTTGATAATATAAATATTATTTATTTTAAAATAAAATAAAATAATAAAATATTAGTTATTTAAAAGGAGGAAGCATAATGTATCGTTTTTGTGAATTAAAAATAAAGAAGAAAAAGGGAAAAGTTTGTTGGGACTATAAATGATGTTAGATACTTAGGGGCGGCAAAAGTTAGATTCATCTACTTCACAGTCATGCGGACCCTTCTAATTAAAGTTAGTTTATTTTCTACACCTGTATGTACCCTACCTATCTAAACCTAATTCATCTCAGTTCAAATAAATTTTAAATAAATAACTTTCAAAAAAAATAAAAAAAATAAAAAAAATAAAATATTTAAATTTAATTTAATCCACTCATCCATCTGACATCCCTAAATATGTCAAATGGCCTTGTTAAGCAGTATGCACTAAAATTCAATTTCTAAGAAGATTTGTTATATCTTAGTATTTGTTTATTTTTTTTCTTTGATGATCATGCTTAGTGAAAAGTATCACTTGAAAGCCATCTAAATCTAAACCACTCCCTTTATTTTAAAATAAATAATATTTAAAAAGTTAAAAAAATTAAAAAAATTAAAAAAATTATTAATTCCTAAAGAGTAGAATATATTTTTATTAATTTACTCTTAATAAATATTTTAAAAAAGATGTAACTCTTTAATATTTTATTTTAAAATACATTTTTTAAAGTATTTTCTCTATTTAAATAAGAATAAAATTGAAGAACATCAATAATATTTTTTAATTATATAAAAACATTAATTATTTAAAATAAAATCAAAATCAGCCATAACATCACTCATGTTGCAACGAAAGGATATTACACAGCATACGAATGGTGGATTGCCAATGAGTCATGCCACATTAATATGTTGGTATGAGATTGAATAGGTGGTAAGCATTCAGCAATAACTTTTCCCAGTTATCCTGGGAGGGTGGCTAAAATGTGGACTACCTGGATGTGGCCCATTTTTCTCAAGTAAGGTAAAATATTTGACGATTGATTTGATCACTTTTTTTAATTTGTATTCATATTTTTATATAAATTTAAATGGTATTCAATATTTGATAATTTCAAATAAAAGTGTCCGTTTCCCTTCCGCTTCTTTTTCATCTCTTAATTTTGTTTATACAAACAATAAATTTATGGTGGTTAAAAATTTAAAAACAAATGGGTGCTGTTGAAAATTTTGAAAACAATGACAACGTCCACCATTATTACAAAATGAGTTTGTTAGATTGTTGTTTGACAAATTAATAATTGAGATGTGTAGAGAATTTGTGTTTCAAATTTGACTTCATTTGAGATAAACTTAAATGTTGAATCATATGTTTGATTGTTGAAATTCGAAAGAACAAATTATTCTTAAGACACTTGAACTTCAAGCAAAAATTATCTAAGGATTCGAATTTGTCAAAGGCCATAACATCAGCAAACAATGTTTGAAGTTAGGCGTTATCCAAGACCGTAACTTCAACGTAAATATCTCAAGTTATAATTAAACAGTTATTATTTATATTTTAATTTTATTTTTCTATCATTTTTGCACGACTTTATGATTAAATATATTTTCAGAAGAAAGAAGAATTGGTGTTATGCCACCCAAATGAACATGCAAAGAAGCTGGCTGTCAGAAAAGACTTTTTGAGTCAGTCCTCCTTATTTTCTTCATGTTGTTGTTTCTGATTTTGTCATTTAGTTTTGATTCTTTTTTATTTATTTCAAAAACAATTACATACATGAGACGATTTAGTCATTTAACACTTGAAGTTAGATTTTGTTAAGGTTATAACATTAGTAACAAATATCTGAAGTTATTCTTGTCAAGCCATCTTGCCAAGATCATAACTTCATTAGAAGTGTTCAGTTTTTTTGTCAAACTCGCTCATAATATAGGTCCTATTTGTATATTCTATTTGACCAAAAACATCGAACAAGTGAAGGTTTTTTACCTTCTTGGGACTAGCCTTCTACTTCAATTTACTTCATCTGCTATCTTTTAGGTTTCTTTTATTATATATATATATATATATCAAATTAAACAAAATTTCGAACTCTAGCTATGGAAGAAGGCGGAGAAGAAGGTATCAACAATAATTTTGTGCAGGACTCATGATGTTCATATTGATATATAATGTGCCTCTGTCTCTAGCATTGGCTAGACCTAATAAAATAGATGTCTAAGCTAATCTTTTGTTTCATTTCTCCCGAAGCAATCACAAGTATTTTTTTAATTATGGATCTATTTATAATTGGGTCGGCTATATACGAGATCTCAAGAATGGTTTAATTCACCATACATATCTTGGCAAATCGTGATATCAAACTTCGAGATAAAAATATTTGACGTTTGACCTACATATCACACTTCAAATAAAAAATGTTAGAAGTAAACGTAAATTTTCAACTTCAATGACAAATTTCTATAAAATGGATAAATTTACTAAAAATAAATAAATAAAAAATTAAATGAAAAAATTATTTATGCATAGCCCTTAAATCCTCAATTTGCCAAGTCTTTAGCCCATGTACCAAGGTGAAGCCCAATCTTTTTCCTTGAGCAAATTTTAGTGTTAATAGTACCTTTTAATGTGTTGATTAAAAGATTGGACAACTGTAGATCAACTGCAGTCAGCAGACAAACAAAAAGTGTCCGACATATTTCACTATTCTAGCAAGATTAGTTAGGTCCTCTTCTCAAATTAATTTATTTTAATATAATTTTTGTGAAAAAAATAAAATGTATGCACATAAAAATTATTTTTGGTTAGAAGCGGTTGTATTTGATCAATAAATGTAAAAAAACACTTTTGGCGACAATTAATGTTTGGTCAAACTTTTGAAAAGTGCTTCTAAGTGTATTTTTTCACAAAAGTCTTTTGAATAAGTCTTTAAGTCTTCCTGCATGGTAACAAACTTTCTTCTCCCCCTCACTTATTTTCTCCCAAAAGTTTGGTCAAACACTTCATTTTTTAAAAATAAGGACTTTTTAGAAAAAATAACCATTTTTGGCCTCTGGGAAGTTTGGCCAGCAGGACTATTATTTTACTCGAGTCATTCTCTTAATTTGTTGATTTTGTGATACTTAGATAAAGTTTAGTGATTTTTCTTTAAAAAGTTGAACAAAATAAGTCAGAATAATGTGCAATTTACTTTATGATCTTGGCTATGCCATAATATAGTATAAATATATTTACGGTTCGTTTAATATGAGTATAAGAATAGTGTTGAATAAAGTATATTAATAATACTAATATTAGTAATATTGATATTGATTTATATTGGAATTATTCTTTAGAGTACGGATTGATTTGGTGTATTAAAAATAAAATTTTTGTGTAAAAAAAAAAAAAATTAAATTATTTGTTTATATAAATATCCTCCATAAATACGTAGGAAAAATGTGAAAAAGGTTTTGAGGAAGCTGTGTCTTTAGTCATGTTAATGCATGCATGCAAAAAATTTTGCGTACTATTACTATAGCGACGGATTTAAAATTTTCTAAGGGAGTTCGAAAAAATGTGGTGCTTGAAATTTGAATTTGGGATCTCCAAGTGAACGAATGAACCTACTAACCTTTGGATCGCAATCTACTCTTGTGTTTATAGGATGCAAACTATATATACAAAGGATTTTTTTAAAAAATATATATATACAATGTAATTTTTTGCCGGGGTTAGGTGGACACTCTCATGCTCCCTATATTCGCCCCAAAATATCATAGTTTGTCATTAATTAGTTATACATAGCATTACCAAATAAAATGTATAACAAATGTAATATCAATAAGATATTATTGTAGCACACAAAATTAATACATATACATTATTTTTTCTAATAGCATCTATCAAGCGAGCACCTTAGTAATTTGGTCACATTTGAATTTTTTTGTCACATTTGATTTTGTTTTATGTTATTAGTGTTATCATGTTAATAGATATTGCCTAGCCTAACTCTATTTATGTTTCTACTAGCTTTAGATACATGTGTTGCGCGTGAATCCTTATCAATAAATACATGAATTTTAAAATTTTTAATTAATACTAAAATTGTATTTAAATTATTAAATAATAAAACATTATAAGAAAACTAAAATATATTTAAAATTAAGATTTTTATATTCTTTAGCAAATTTATTTTAAAAGGAAGAAGCTATAACAAAAAAAGTATCTAGTGTATTACTTTTTCAATCTCTAAGTAGAAATTTATTAATTAGCGAAGAATTGAAATGAAATATGTTTTTGCATTTATGCACGACATTTTTTTTTTCCTACATCAAAAGTTTAAAAATATTGAATTACTTTATTTAGCTTGGATGAAGATAGCCACATATATTTACCATGACAAATTAATATTGTAGAAGTTTTGATTAATAATTAAAAAAATACAAGCTTCTCTTAATAAACAAATTCATGACTATAATGAAAATAATAACTTAATATAACTAAATGAAAATTATGAAGGTACATAAAAAGATAAACAAAGAAATTGTTCATGGTTAATTCACTTCTTTGAATCTTCAGTCATTCCTCTCCCATGAAAGCTCCAAAAAATAAAAGTAATCAAGCGTTGCATCATATAAATTTAGAAAATATATACATGACGTGAATTGAGGGTTGAGTGCACTGAATACAATTTTCATATCACTTCACGTTTTTCACTATTTCAAAAGTCTATATATACAAATAAAGACTACAAAAATGAAAAATAGAAGAAAAGAATTGCTACGCAAGCATCCTTTGGAAGGGAAATCATCTTGGAGCCTTTAAATAGTTTTCTTTTTTGGTACTTTTGGACTTCTCTTCTATTTAACTACTAATTAAATTAGTCTACATTTTAATTACTTGAGTTAACTTTTCCAATTCTATAGGTGTATTAATGAATGAGTTGGGTGAGTTAGTGATTAATAAAGAAATAAGTTACGTATATGAAAGATGAAGCGTGAAAAGTTTGATATTATAAATAATAACTAAGAATATATAGCGAAAATAATTCATTAATAGATATTTTTTTATATAGAAAAGTAAAGAGTCATTTAATATTTGATAGACTTTGATAATTCAACTCTTAATTTGATTGCTTCTATTTTTAGAATAGTTAGATATGATGATTTTATAATAATAATAATAATAATAATAATAATAATAATAATAATAATAATAATAATAATAACTTATTTATCGGATTGAGTATTTATTTATCGGTCTGATGAAACAAACCACAAAATACCTCGCTTCTCAATAAACTTCTAATTAAATATAAAAAATCTTATTTATCTCATTATATTCAACACCGTGATAATTAATATTTTTGATAGAATCATTACGGTAGAATTAAAAGCTAACAAGGGATTTATCGCAAGGAGGAAATGAATCTATCAATATTTATATATTATATAATTATGTTTTGCAGAAGGATGATGTGACACAGTTTTTCAGCAAAGAATTTTTTTTTTTTTTTTACTCTTTTCTCAACTTTTCTTGTTCTCATAATCTCGTTCAATCACTAACATAATAAATATTTCATCATAAATAATTTTTATTTTATTTTAAACCTCTTAAATTTTTCTGTCTTTTTTGATTCTCGTAATAAAGTTAGACGTAGACAAGGTAGCATTAAGCCTCTTTATTTAGAAAACTATTTATTTTTTTTAAGAACTTATATGAATGAGAATTTATAATAAAGATAGGAATAGAAAAAGTGATGTGACACCTCTTTATGATTTAGAAAACTATTTATCTTTATCTTTTTAAAAAAATTCCTTAAAACATAATGTTACTCAGATAGTCTTGAACTTAATTTTAAAATTAAAAAATTATCATATTTATTACATTTAATTATATCATAAGTTACAAAAAACCTCCATCTATTTACATTTGAATAACATGTCTCCTCAACTCTCTTTTACCTAATTCTTGTAAACAACCAATCTATAAATAACAATCCTCCATGAAATTATTGGATGTTTAATTTTAAACATAAAAAATATTTTTAAATAATAATTAATATGTCTTTTTTCTTCTTTTTTGATTTTTTTCTTATATTTTTTTCATCGATTATATGTTTAATAACAAAAAGAGAAGGACGTAGAAAAGGTGATGTAGCAATATGACCATCACTTTAATGAAGATCATACATATATTCTTCAAAATTTGTTCTTGTGTCATAATAGTCAAATACAGCGATAAGTGGTGTGCACCTACTTATCCTTGTCTAAAGCTTAAAGATAAATGTTTGTTTGTTTTATGTTAGATACGCATCTCGTGATGTAATTGCCTATTTTCTTGATGTTATGGGATAAAAAGGTGAAATGAATTTCTTAATCAAAGAGATCAAAAAAGCAAGTCAGAAGTTAAAATACACAAAGGACAAAAACAATGACGAAGAACAAGAAGCGCGGAACCGCATGTGCCAAGATGCGAACCCGGATCCATGGCATTTCAGACGAGAACTCCACTTCTGGCAAGGCCAAACACTATCGAAACGCGGACCACGGATGTTAAAAAGCTGCCGAAATGCGAATAAGACGCGTGTCATGCCAAAATGACTTGTTCAGTGCAAGCTCAAACGTGTTCAAAGCATGGACCGCATTTCATAAAATGCGGAACGCAAGCCACACGGCACATCGAAGAAAGTTACACATTCATAATTAATAAGCACATCAAAACCTGGCTTGCTTCTTGGCATCGCGAGACAAAATCACAAAGAATATTGTGGCGATGACAATTTTGTAAATACTTAAGGCACGGATTAATTGCCTCTTTAATGCTTAGTAGGATTTAGTTTTACATGGGTATTCGGTTTTGAAAAAGACATCTTTCGATATTGTTCGTAGAAAGAGCACATAGTAGAGAAAGAACATCATTGCTTTTGAAATGTTTGGATTTCAATCTCAGCGACGATTCCTTACAATCTTCGTAAGTCCTATGTTAAATATTGATTACTCAATCATGATTATTATTATACGCATTAGGTAAATTTGAGTATTATACTGAGGTTATGGGAACCTTGGCTAATTAACGTTGATAGGTCTATGGATGTACAAATTTAGAGTTGTAAGTCACGTGCATTATCAGTCTTCCGTTTTGATTGTCTTTTAACGGTTGCAAGCGTTAAGTCCTGCCTAAAATCTAATTTACTTTACTAAAGAAGCTATGATTAGGAAGAAGAATTGATAATGGAAATTTGAGGTTATGAACCCCATCTAATGACTTGAGTTGTTATAAGGATAGTCAGAGTCGAGACTCATGACAACAATAAAATCCAAAGAGAAACACCCAAATGCCAAAAGGATGTAGGGTGATATTCTTCTAAGTGGGTGAAAGACTTTAGAGGATATTAGGGTATGTTGTTTTGCATGTGTAATGTTAATCTAGGTTGAAATATAAGATAGACACATCACGGTTAGAGAAATCTTAAAAAGCACAACCCTAGTTTAATTCAACTATCAAAACAAATCAAGAAATTGTCTCAAACAATTATCAAAATTACCATTGATTTTAAGTGTGATTTTATTTTTTCCCATTGAAAATATCGACTAAATAATTTGAATATTCACTTTTGACGAGTTTGCATCTTATTCCATAAGGATTCGACCCCAACCTTGTTGGATTCTATATTAATATGACTATTTTATACCTTTTTAACGGTGTAATTTGGGCATATCAACAAGTTCATCAAGATGAAGAGTAAACTTGAAGCCAATGTAAGATTCATCAAAAAGAGTTGATCAAATAAGATAGACACAAGTTCATCAAGATGAAAAAGGAAGTTTAATGATGGTGAAAGATTCATCAAGAGAGATGGTCAATTATCTTGTAAAAGTAAAAGTTTGAATGATTTACAAATATATAGATACACTTATTGTTGCATATTTTAGTATTTTCGGTTAATTATTTTTGCCAAATATAAGATATGTACTTACCCACCAAGAACAAGGTTCTATTATAAATTTTTACACTTTGTGTATCAAGGGCAACATGAAATAGTCTTCAATTGATTATTTCATTGCAAACACTCAAAACTTGCATATTTCATTATATAAACTTTTACCTTTTAAAAATATATACAATCTATATATTATATAATGTTATGTGAAATAGTTCTATGGACAAGAATACCTCTTTTTTGACTTCTTTCTCTTCCTTTCTTTTTCTTATTCAATTTAGTCCAATTTCCACTTCTTTTCTTTTGTATAATTTATTATCTTTCTTATTGTTTCGTATGTGTCACTTTAAAATGTCCATAAGTATCTAAATAAATTATTTACTTAAAGAGTTAAGACATAAAAAATGAAACGAAACAACTTCAATTTCTATGATATTTCATTTTCTAGAACTCTTACCTTAGAGGAAATTTTTACCTCATCTTATTTTTATTTTTGTTATCTTTTTTTATTTAAAATTAACTAATTAAAAAACTAAAATACTAATTTACAAATAAAATAAAAAAATTAAAAAAATTAAAAAAATTAAAAAAATTAAAAAAATTAAAAAAATTAAAAAAATTATAAATAAATATTAAATTAATAAAAATTATAAAATTAATATTTTATTACATATTAATTTATTTTAATATATGTGTGAAACACAATAAAGTATACTAGTTTTATATATGTCGGGTTAGCAATATGTCTGTTGATTGGTTGGGAACTTCATTAAATTGAGCATTGAATATTAGAAAGAGACAATGCTAGAAACAATCTCAGATAAGCAGATGGACGACATTCCCTGTTTAAAATACAGTGAAGAAACGATGTTTATTTTAATTATAATTAATTTTTTATTTTTTTTATTTTTTTTATTTTTTTTATTTTTTTTAGTTTTTCTGTTTTTTTAAAAAAAAAGAATTAAGTTGAAATTAAAGAAATAAATAAAAATAATTTAATTAAAATGAATCGAAGTTAATACTACTTTATAGTCGGTCATTTATTTCCATGGGTCCACTTGCCTACCAAATCCTATGACACTCCCTTCTCTTTTTCCACTATTATATTTCTAATAGATACCAACATTTGACCACTCAACTTGTGCCCTTTTGTCTCTAAAGCCTCTCCTTTTCTTTAATAAATATTTTTATTTTATTTTTCAAAAATCATACTAAAAATCAGAAATAAAAAATTAAAAAAAAAAAAAAACAGAGATGGCATCCAAATATTACAAATAGATAAAAAATGTCACATTTATAAAAATTGATCTTCTAAATGCGAGATTCTCTTAAATCTCTTTTCTTTTCACAGTTCTCATTAAATATAATAAAGAGAATTAATTAAAATTTAATAATTTTTGATATATTTAATAGATTACTTTATATCGATATCAAACATAAGAAACTATTTTAATCATTCTTTTGTTTGCCTACAATAAAATCATGTGTCGCCCTCCAACAGATATATTTGTAGAAAAATGAATGGTATAGTAAGATCTTATTTGGATTTGCTAGTATATTGACCAGACTTTAATGAAGGATCCTGTAAGCATAAAATTCCTGATTTACCACTCAAATTATATAATTTGATATATTTTCCCAGTAGTTCTATGATCAATCTTCAACGCACCTCATTTTCTCTTTTATTTTTGTAGCTTTTATCTTTATTACCTAATTTAAAAAAAAAAATATATGAAGATCGTACCCAATATATGTTTCCCATCTTTTTTCTTGCTTTCGCACATAATGCTTAGGATACAAGTATTAAAATCATTAGGAAAATTAGAATATCATATTTTATAAAGATAATAATTATTTAAATATAATTTAGTATGAATATAGTTTTTCCAGGATTAAAAATAAGATGGATATTGTTTATTTTATCTCCCAGATTCAAAGGGAACTTAGTCCAAAAAAACATGTGTTCTTGCCCTCCCTGCATTTAATGCTCCGTGTTTTCATACCTCTCCCACATTTATTGCTATAATATATCTATCTATCTATCTTGCATTTAATGCTTCCGTTTCCCCTTTCCTCTTTTCACTTATATTGAGTTTTATTTTGTATAATTTTTACATAATAAATGTGTGAAAAGAAATTTATATGATTTAAAATACAATAACACAACGGTATAATTTCATAAATGAGATTTAGGGAGGGTGGAATGTATGTCGGTTTTACCTCCCGGCTCGAGATGCAAAGATTGTTTTTGGTAGATCTTGACGCAAAAATAAACAAATTAAAAGAACATAGGATAACTAATTCCGAATTGAAATAACATGAAATTAAAATAATAATATTAAATTAAAAATTTTAAAATTTTAATTTAAAAATATGGATCATAGGCCGTTTTTAATTATTTTTTAATTAATTACTGTTTAAAAAGAAACATAGGACAAAAACATGACATGTAAAATAATCGAAAGGAAGTACTATTTTAAACTTAAAAGAAGATATTTATAATTGCCTGGTAACTTTTCCTGACAAATTGTAATTCATGTTTCAACTGCTATGAAACAATTGAACAATGTTGATTTTACCTCAATTAAAAAAAATATTAAAAAAGAAAAGAAAACAAATAAACCGTTAATTATACGGGGCCCCATTTATAATAAGCACAAAACTTAATATTAGACAATTTTTTTCTTATTTAGAAACGGAGCTAAAATTCAAATGTCAAATTTAATAAATTTTATATAAATAATAATATATTTTTTTTATTTTTTTTATTTTTTTTAATATAATTCTAGAAATTAATTTTAAGAAGAGGTAACTTTAAACATTCTAAAATTTTAAAATTTACGGAGCTAAAATTCTAACTCCAATCCCTATTATTCCTTTACGTCCCATTAGAGACACTCAATGATTATTTCATACTGATGTTCTATATATAATATATTGATGTGCAATTCAGGATGCTTAAAGTTTATTATATTATTTTTTGAATATAATAAAAAATTTAAAAATATATTAAAAAATAAATAGTATTTAAGATTATTTTAATTTTGCAAAATAATATAAAAATGAGGAGACAGAAAGTAGTATATGTTTGCAAGTTTCTGGAGAACATATATTTATTATGTTATTAAATTTTGAAATAGAGGCTTAAAGAGAAATATATGAGAAAAGCGGCCAAATCCGTTCATGTTGAAAAGTAAACTTCAGACACAAGTCATCCCCATCCACCATATTCTATACTCTAATTCTGAGTAATAAGTTTTGATAGTATTATCAGATGAATCAAGTTATCTGCCACAGTAAATTTTTCCACTGAACCCCTGTATATAACTTAAAAAGAACATTTCTCCACCAACTATAAGAAAATTTTTACACAGCAAACATCACCTCTCTCTTTTTTTTCTTTTTTCTATTTCAAACCCCTCCCTCTCCAACCCCTTTCCATTTTAAGAGATGTCGAAAAAACTCAACAACACAACACTAGTATTAGTTTATTTTGTTGTTGTTGTGATGTTGGTGGGTGATGATCACTATGCAAATGCAGCAAAAAATGCACAAGTTGTTAATGTGTATAAGTCCTTATTGCCAGGTAGCAGTAATTCTCAAAAATCATTTTCTCAGTCTTTGCCAAAAGGGATCTCTATTCCACCTTCTGCTCCTTCCAAAAGGCACAATCAAATCAATACCTAAAAGGCCATGAAGAAATTATTATTTTGAAGGTTTCTCCAACTGTACATGCATGGTTCATAGCTAGTGAGTATAAATTTCTTTATTTTATTCTCTTTCCTCCCTATAATGCTTAAGCATTTTGTGGACTTAATTAATTACTTCTCTAAGTTTTGTAAAGAAGGCTTTTTCTTTGATTGGGGTGGGGCTGGGGTTCTTCATATCTTCAGTTTTAATTAGTGAAGTTCTTCATCAATCCACCTGTTGTATGACTATGAAATGATTATCAATAACAGCATAATTTACCTATCAACATATATGAACGGCGATTCAGAATTTTGGATAAATTAAATCAATTTTTTAATATAAATATAAAGCTTTAATTAAAATTATGAATTCTTTCGAACGTGTACCTAAATCTCTATCTTTATGGTTGTTTTTTTAATCATGCATGAGGCTTTGGTTTTATTTTTTTCAGATATTATATTTCTTTCTTTAAATATTTCAATTTATAACATGAAATTTTAGTGACACAGAAGCACAAGCACCAGGTCTCTAACAAACTTAGGTTCGTTTAATATGTTGAACAAGCATAAAAATTTAATATTATTTTATGTTTATGTTGCGGGTATTAATCTTGAGATAAGTTATATTATAATTAATAATTAGCATTTCTATTAGTTAATCATGTTAGAAGATGGAATAATAGTATCGGAATTAGTTACCTCAAAATAGAATAATAAAAGTGACAAAAATACCCTGCCATACCTTAAACTTTTTTTCTACTCCCTCCGTTTCAAAATAAGTGGTGTTTAGCGCAGTCTTGTTTCAAAATAAGTAGCGTTTTAATTTTTTTAAAAAAAACCAAAATTAACAAATATTGAAACTTTTTTTTTAAAAAAACAGAAAAACTAAAAAAAATAAAAAAAATAAAAAAAATAAAAAATTTTAAGATATTTATTAGGGGTAAGTGGTAAAAACATATTTTCTGTTTAGGAATGAGTAGTTTGCAGCCCAAGGGGTATCTTTTGAGAAGCATCAAATCTTACTTATTTTGAGCGAAGGAGTACTAAATAAGGCGAGGATATTTTTGTACACAAACATTTCTTTTAAAAATTATACAATATATATTATTTTAATACAAAAAATTAAACAAATTAATAAAAAATAATACCAATATATATAATCACATTTAACTTCTCACATAAGCAAACAACCTCTTACACAAGAGGGAGAAGACCCAACTACTATTTGACTTCTTCTTTAACAAAAACAGAAGAACAAGTCTTGAAAAGTTTTTGGGTTTTTTTTTTTTTTAATTTTTTGGGGGTGGGGGGGGGGGGAGGGGAGGGGAAGGAGGTGGGTCCCATAAATGCTTAATTAAACAAATGCTTAATTTCACGAGTCAATATCTACTTGTTCAGGACTCCAGAAGTCAAATTACTTAAGCTGAAAATCCCTTTATATTTTAAAAACCCCCGAACTAAGATAATAATACAAGTTGAAAATTATTTAAGAGATAATAGAACCTCCGCAAAATTAAGATCCTTGTTCAGAATTTTTCTTTATATATTCTCTCTAATATATATATATATATATCACAATTCATGTCATGCACCAGAACATAAAAAGGATTCTTGAAAAATGAGAAAGTAGAATTGGTCTCAGAAGGGGAATATCATGAGGTTGAAAAGTTTTTTTTTTTTTCAAAAGAGGAGACGATTTTATGGTCCACTACTAAGTTATTTTTAGTTTTATGGTTTTATAAAATATAACATGAATCAATAAATAAATATATATAATTGTAAAATCGTTTTCACTGATCACAAGATATCATACCTCATTTTAAAATACTTATATGAAAAGTCGTGGTTTAATTAAAAATAGTAGATGTCAAGGAGTCGTTCAATAAAGATTGAAATTTGGTTTTTGGAAGATGGAAATTTTCAAGATGGTTAGTACGTAGTGCACAACTCACATAAATTCTGTTGAAAATTGGAATGCGGACTTTGCAATTGAATGGACTTATTTGACTAGCAATTGCAATTAAGTAGAACTTGACAAGCAAAAAACACTTAAATAAACAAATTAAAAACAATTCAAATAATGTATGTACTTAAAGCCATCATTTTCAGTTAATAGTTAATGTTGTTTATTTGGCCAACAAATAACAGATAGTCATTAATGAGGACATGTGGGAGCTAGGAGTACTCTAAACTCAGCCCTCTCTAAATAGATAAAATAAAATGAAAAAAAGAAATATATGTAAAATAGAAACTTGAACGTCAAGTACCAACCCCACAGCCCACTTACAAACTGTTTATCTTTTAAAGAGTATAAATAAAAATAATAAAATATAAATAATATTAATATGTATTAAATAGGACATGAAAAATAGAGTTGGAGAGTTAAAATGGAATAAAAGATGAGTTGGGTTTAAAATAAAAAATGAGAACGAGTTTAAAAGGTAGCGTATGTGTTTGGCCTATATACAACTTAGTCCAATTTAATTTATTTGTGCTATCTTTTTTTTTAGTATGTTTAAAGAAAAAGAATTTTAATATCAATTTTCGAGATGACATGTTTAATATCATAAGATTAAATGACATTTGATACATTTTATTTTTCTATTTTAATTTATATGACACATTTTCTTTTTAATCAGTCTAAAAAGATAGAAATATTTTCTTATTTGGGAAATATTTAATGACACTCAAATTTTATACGTATTTAGATCTCATTTATTTGACAAGAAGTCGGATCTACAAAGTCTTCTTATATTTATTAAATTCCATATTATAAATTAAAATGGAGGAATTATAATTTTAAATTCATCTGAAAGATTTAAAAGTTTATTATACTTCTTTAAAGTCTCTTCTACATGGCAACTCTTTTTTTAAGACCAAACACATATGCGATCCCTTAAACTTGTCAGAAATTTTTATTTAGATACTTGAATGCGACTTGTTCCAATTGAACACGATACTATGCATAATTTCATGATGTGACACTTAGGAAACACGTGTTATTAACTATTGTTTGGCTTGAGGAAAAAAACTGCCACCTATTAAAAAAAAATGTCATGCTTTAATTTATATAAAATGGACCCACAACATTGTCAATAGATTTTATTTTACTTTTATATAAATTTTTTTTTTCTAAATTCTGTTGTTGTAAATTCACCCAAATACACCTCAAATCCGCTCTTAAAATTCTTCAAAGTCGAGATTTGAGTTCTCCAACTATTTATTCTTTGATATATTACCCAATCAAAATGGTGCTCATTTGCGGCAACCCGAAAATTCAAACTTGAGCTTCAAAGCTCATCAATGGCTTTATCCATAATTGTTTGCGGCTTTGTATGTACACCTCAAGCTCTCATTCAATGGACAATAACATTTTCATCTATCACAATACAAAATAATTGACTTTGACAATGAATCTTCAAATTCGAAGTTCAGACGATTCAAATCATATCTTGATGGGCTTCAATGGCTTTCCCGGTTCTTCTTCCTTCTTGAGAATCGATCTATTAACAGTGATCGACTTGAAACGATTCAAACAACTTGAAGCTGCGTTGGAAATCAGATTTTTGGTCAAATTTTTGAAATGCTTCGCAAATAAATAGTGAATCGATGACGAGAGCAACACTAAAATTCCTTTATTATGAAAATGGGAAAGCTGAAGCTTAAACAATGGGAAGTCACTACAACAAAGCGGCCAAAAAATGAGGGCCAGTGCAGACGAGATAGCGTCGGTCCAAAAAATCGTTGGAATACCGAGCTTTGTCATGGTTTATTTTATTTTAATTCTTTTTATAATTATCCAATTAAAATCTTGGCCCCCGTGCTCATTGATTATTCCCTCGTTATTTTTTGCGAATTTTTCGCAAAATAGATAGCGACGGATATGATTGATATTTACTAAAAAAAATTAAAAATATTTTTATTTTATTTGAATATTTAGAAAATAGAACTTTTCTAATAAAAAAAATCGTTTTCTTAAAAAAAATTGATTCAGTTTGTCGTTTTTTTTTTTTATTTTAATTCAAAAAATCAAAAAAGATAAAAAAATTAAAAAAATTAAAAAAATTTTTTTAATTAAATGAGTTAACACGTCTTGATGCAGATGAACTAACCGATCCACGTCAAGAAGTCGATTTTCAATTTAATCGACCAGAGACCCCCTTTCTTCCACATTTCTCTCTTTCTCTCATTTCTCTCATCTCCACACAATCTCTTCTCTGACAATTCTGTCACATACCAGTAACCCATCTCGACCACCGTCCACCCTCCTGCGCCACAACTCCGCGGCGTGAACGACTCTCCCCTCACGTGGGGACCCATCCGACCTTTGCCATATTTGAAGGTTGGATTTTTAATTTTGAATTAGATTTTAGGTTAAATTATTCGATTTCATTGTTATTATCATTGTTAGAATTGTTAGATTTCCTTGCTAAATTATTAGACTTTATTGTTATTGTTATTGTTATTTGTTAAGTTATTATATTGTTAATGTTATTTAAATTGTTAGAATTTTTTGATTTTATTGTAAATGTTGTTTTTAGGATTGTTAACTAGATTTAGTTGAAACTTTGTTAGATTGTTAGATTTTGTTGTTAAATTATTAGAATTGTTAGATTTTATTATTAATGTTAATTTTAGGATTGTTAATTAGGTTTAGTTGAATCTTTTGTTAGATTGTTAGATTTCATTGTTAATTTGTTAAATTTTGTTGTTAATATTATTGTTAGGATTGTTAGGTTTAGTTGAAATTTTATTACATTGTTAGATTTCATTGTGTTTGAAACTTTATTACAAGTTAAGTTAGAAATTTATCAAAAATAACTAGTAACAATAACTATTAAGAATTTGATAATAACACAATTATATATCAAAAAAATAATATAATAATTTAAAGTTAATAATTATTAAAATTTCATATTCATAATGCAGCCAATTACAAAAGTTTATCATTAAATACTCAAATTTCTTAACCATATAATTTTAGTAATTTGATTAGTAAATATTAATTCAATAGTTTCATCAAAATTTTGAATTACTTTTTTTTTGGAGGATGTTTGTTGGATAATTAGCAATCATAAATAATAAAATTTAATTATCGGTACAAATTAATTAATTTTAATTATAAATTAATTACCTTTATGTTTTTATCTTTAATTTTTAAGATGAATCATCGTACGTATGGATATATGATAGAACTAATGCGAATTGTGGGGGCGTGAAAGATGAATTTGTTGAAGGTATTAAAGAGGATTTATCAACCATGCAATGTCGCTATACCCTTTTCAAGCGATGAGTTGGTTAGGTATCCTTGTAAACGATGCAATTACATGAAGTTTTTTAAAACCTAATAAAGTTGTAGTTCATATTTCACCGTTATGGGTTTTAGCTAGATATTTTATGTGGACTAATCATGGTGAGACTAATGGAAGATGATATATTTATAATTTCATCGGTGAAAGTAGTAGATACGCACATGATCAAAGTAGTATTCAATATGAGAGAGTGCATGAAATAATCAATGATGTGTTCGAAATACAATATAGGATGGAACTAGAAAAATATTTTGAAGAAACTCTCAATGAAGAAGTAATGCGTTTCTACGAACAACTAGAAGAGGCTAGTCGTCCACTATGTGTAGGGAGTCCGCATTATAAGTTGTCCGTTGTAGTTAAACTAATCAATATCAAATCAAGTTAGAGTATTCCTCAAGATCTTTATGGACTACATGGTTGTCTTTTGGGGAACTCGTTAACTCTGCGTTGAACATACCTAAAATTTCTATCGGGCAAAGAAATTTTTCAAGTTAGGATTGTCGTTTGATAGAATTCATTATTGTGAAAATGGTTGCATGTTGTTCTATAAGAATGATGGGGATCTAGAAAATAATAAGTTTTATGGACATGTGCTCGTTTTAAGCGGACTCCTGGTGGGAAGATGGTTCAGGTTAAGGCAATGCATTATTTATCTCTTATACCTCGATTAAAAAGAGGTTGTACGCGTCGATGGAGTTAGCTCTCATATAAGATGGCACCGTGAGAATAAAGGGCTTACGGTGTTATGTCTAAATCCATCAAATGAAGTTTGGAAACATTTTAATAAATTTATCCCACGATTTTTCTAGTGAACCAAGAAATTTTAGATTAGGCTTGTGTGCATATGGTTTTACACCATTCTACATTTATATTTGCACCCTACTCTTCTTTGGCTTTTTGTATTCCTTACTCCGTATAATCTTTCACATGAAATGTGTATGATAAGTCCTTACAATTTCTAAGTTGTATTATCCAGCGTCCCCATAATTCAAAAAGTTTAATTGATGTTTATCTACAACCTTTGATAAACGAGTTAAAACAATTGCGGTACGAAGGTGTAGTGACTTGTGACATATCAACTAAGCAAAATTTACTGTGCTTTTGCGTGCTTGTTTAATGTGGACTATAAATGATTTTATGGCATGGGATGCGCATGCAGTTTGGATGGCAGTTGGAAAATTGGCTGCCCATATTGCATGGAAAATAGTAAAGCATTCACATTAAAATATGATCTTAAAAATACATGATTTGATTGTCAACATCGGTTCTTGTTAGTGGATCACGAGTTTAGAAGAATGAAACATGCTTCCAGAAAGAATAAGGTTGAAAATGATCTTGCCACCTCCATTAATGTCAGCAAGTGAAATTTGGAGAGAGAGTTTGTCACTTGCCAAGGTTACAGTGCTACACCTTCTAGACTTCCTGGATATAGAGTTGGACATAATTGAACAAAAGCAGACATATTGCAGGAGTTGCTAGTATTGGAAGGACAACCTTCTATGACACAATCTTGATTTGATGTACATTGAAAAAAATTATTTTGATAATTTATTCAAATACGCGTGATGGATGTTAGGATAAGACAAAAGATAATCCAAATGCTAGAAATGACTTAAAGAATCTTTGAGAAGAAAGGAACTAGAGTACATAAGAAACACACAATAAATTGTTAAGCCAAGGCGAGCTTTTCATTCATATTAGATGAAAAATGTGAGATTTGTGAGTGAGTTAAGAATTTGAGGATGCCTAAAGGGCTATGCTTCAAATTTGGAAGCATGTAGATATGAACGAGAAGGAAGTTGTGTGTGGTATGAAAAGCCATGATTTTCATATTTTCATAAAATTTTGATTTTCATTGCATTTGCTTAGGCTACATTAGGATATAGAAGCCAATCAGAGGTAAGTTTGTTCTTCAGGATTTGTGTAATGTGTACTTTGTGGAGGATAACTTAGAAAGGATGAATGAATATTCTGTGATGCTACAAAGTTGGAAAAGATGTACGTGCGATTCTTTGATGCGTGTAACATTGCGGTTCACCTCGTACATGAGGCATGTCTTGGAGGCCCGATTCAATACAAATTGATGTATCTATTCGAAAGGTACTAAGAGTATGAGTTTGTACACAATGAATTCATTTTTTAAAGTTGGTTTAGCAAATTACTAACATCAAAATTTTATCTGAACTATTGGCAAGTGCGAAAAGAATTGTTAAACAGTGGTCTAAAATTGAATAATCTATCGTGACTTATCTTGCAGAAAAACTACTCATTTTTGTTCTTACTATTTTGAGCAGCAAATTCCAACTTTAAGAAATAGGTCTACTGTAATGGCGACAAGATATTGATCCAACCCATCCGCCGAGGTCAAGGTTCTAAAAAACGAACAAGACGAGGTTTGAGTAGTATGGATATGCAATCTAGGTATAAGAGGTAAATAAGTTGATTGGTGGATAGTTATAAAGACTAAGCCCATGGATAGGATAGAGATTGATAATGTGTTGGATGTGGCGTTCCAAAATAATTTGGCGGTTGTTCATCAAGCGGTGGATGCTAAGTTAAAACAAAATTTAGAACATCCACGAACATATATTAGAAGAAGTTTTTGATGATGATGTAATAATTTAAGTACAGAGTGTTGAGGGCGAAACAAATAATGAAAATGAACCAAGTGAGGAGAAGAATCAAATGATGATTATGAAATAAGTAATGAGGAAAAGAATGGGAGAATGATGAAAATGAAACAAGCGAGGAGGAAGAATGGGAGATTGATGATTAGCAAGTAACTTAATTAATTCTTTTAAGTAATTATTATCTAATACTTATATTATTTTAATTATAATTTTATAATGTAAACTTATATGCGATATCGTCAGGTGATGCTGATCAGAGTCAAACTAGTAAGGGTAGTAAATCGAGCAAGAGTAGTAGAAAAATACATAGGAGACCACTAGATACTAGTGCTACTTTGGGTGGCCTTTCATCTACTCCACATACACATTCTCTTCTCCACCTGCTGTCCTATGTCCATTATGACCTTTGGATATCCAACACATTTATCCCTGTGCCTCCACTTTCTACTACTTCTCTCCTTCATTTCACCTAACATTCGTCTACAGGAAAACTCTACATATTAATCGTCAGGTACTCCTTCCCCGATTGGATCATATCGTGATATTTTCGGCTTCGCGACTCGGAGATAGAAGCTTAGAATTGACTCGAGGTGTTTTAGTACTCACACCCTTGACCGATCATATAAAGCAACGGCATCGGCACCGAGTCACCCGGCGGTGGAGAGCCACGTAGGAGAAGTCTGAGCAGTCTAAGGTAGGCGAGTGGTGTTTTTGATGGATCACAGGTAAGTTTGAATTATTTTGATTTAGATTTATAATATTCAATCTTAATGTTATATTTATGGCTTGACATGTTTATTGTCATTTTACGGGTTTCATTCAAAAAAGTAGAAAATGCTCTTAAGGGAGAGCGTTCGGAGGATATATGATCAACTTATCCGAGTTGAGTTGAAATACCACATCGGGTTCGGCAGGGACTTGTTTAATGAGTTTAAGGTATATAAATGAATTATTATTTTTATAAAATTCTTCTTTGACGCGTGATTATTATAGATTATCTAACACTTTATTGTTGATCCTTGATTACGAGACATTATGTATACGCTTACTCGTACGATAAGAAGATAGCCACGAACTTCGAGAAGAAGGGCGGTTCAAAATGTCGAGATTGGTTTGGGGATGCAAGATTAAAGAACAAAAGGCAGAATGGATGCTACCTCATCTTTTCGAGGAGCTTTCTGAGATATTGGAGCACGCTGAATTTAAGGCAAAGTGTGAACATGTGAAGAAAGGCAGGAGTGAAGAAAGGTGGCTCGTTACATTTGCTTGAGCGAGCCAAGAGACGACATGTGAAAATTGGTAGTAATTATTATATTCAATACTTATATAAATGTGATTAAATTTTATATATTATTTTACTTTGATTACATTTGTTTAGATAAAATTGGGTCGTGACGATTCAGAGGTTATTGAGAGACACTTGTAAAGAAGAAAAAGAATGAGTCAAATGCGGACACATGGATTGAATAAAGAAGCTAGGAACAAGTTTATGTAAGTTCATACATATTATATATAAATAGTAATAATGTTAAGTTTAATTTGAACAATCATATTATACTTTAATTAATTTTTTTATTATGTAGAGGATTATCAATGACTTTTTTTAGTATAAATCAGGACTTAAGAAGTCCTAGGTCGCAGCTGTTAATGTCCTATCGGTTGGGTAGAACAAAATTAGTAGGGAGGCAAAAGGGGAGAGTCTCGACCTAGAATCTAGAAACAGTTAGTAATTCGATTCGGGCCCAGGAAGGTATTGACTCTTCTAGAGTAGGCGGCGGTTGATGGTGTTGGTCAGCCCTTTATATCGTGATCGAACAATTTACACGTGCGGATGTGAGGCAAGACGCATTCTTGAGAGTAGGACAATATGTCATACCGTCGAGGCTCTCGGGGCACAAGTGAGAACGGCTAGCTAGTGGTGCGGAGGCAGCGTACCGTTCTTCTCTTTCGAATGACGAAGTGTTTTCGACGAGATGATGAAAATGGCGAAAAGACACCTTAGTTGTTAGGATTATTGTACATTAAAAACAAACTTTGTATATATATTTTGATATTTTTAAAGCGTGACTAATTTTGTTGGATATTTAGTATTGTTTTTGATGTTTTAATTCGATAGTACTATGTTATTGATGTTCTTATGATTTGAAATTATTTTGGCAACAATTAGTGCTTGACCAAACTTTTAAAAATGTAATTTTAAAAAGAAACAATTAATTTTAAAATTAAATTTTAATTTGGTAGGTGGGAATGCAGAAATTGCGGCTTTTGTTGCTAAGTGCATTTGCGGAAATCAGGACAACGTAGGTAAGTCAGTCGATTTTACGCAAATACACACCAGCAAATCAGCCAGAGCGGACTAACCGATGGTGTACATTAGTAAATTTTAAAATTTTAATCTAAAAATTTAATTAATAATTGAATAATAAACGGTGTCCGTCGGTAATATCTTTCCTCCGGTCGGGTAACATTTAAAGAACCCTACAAAATTAAAACTAGCAGGAACCGATGGACATCCCGTTGAGTGTGCCGTCTTGTCAGTTGATTTTTTATTTTGATGTGACATATTCGCGACCCTTTGTCCATCGGTTTTTCATCGTTTTGGCCAAAAAATCGACGATGTCCGTCGAAATGACCCTCGTTTTTTGACTGATTTTGTGGTGAGTGATTTCGATAAAAGTAAAGTTGAGCAGGTCACACATAGTGATAAACAAAGGAGGGTGTGGGGATGTTGAAATAAATTTTATTTTATCTTTAATTAGAATTTAAATAAAAGCTTTAGATTTAAAAATTGCGATATAAGCCACGTCGGCCAACGCTCACGCGCTCAAATACGTATAGAACAAACCACGATGCCAAGTTAGCTTGTTGTTTTTGATAGAAACAAAATTATACATAGTATTGTGTTTAATTAGGACAAATCATGTTTAAGTATCTAAATGAAATTTTCGACAAGTTTAAAAAGTCGTATATATGTTTTTGGCCTTTTTGAATCAAAAACTTTGAAAGTGAATCAATTCACCATCATAGATGAAATGATTGTTGAGTGAATTAAGCTTCAGATAAGTCCGTCATGCAAATTATGCACCACTTCTTGAGAAGATTTCATTTCATAAGTCAGAAGACATATATATGAATCCTCTCTCTACCCAATTAATTAACTGTATAAAGTTTTAAAGTCTAAAGTAGAGTAGAATAGGTACTACATAATCTTTAATCCTCCTCACATATTAAAAGATGGTCAGTGATAAAAGTGAAAACGAAAAGAGACCTTTTTAATCTGGGAAGCGTTTGATCGTGAAAATTGCGAGTAATATTTTAAAAAAAAAAAAGTCAAAAGTAAAAAATAATATTTGAAAATTAAAGCTATGTTGACCCAATACAAATTAAAATTATTTTTAAATTTTTTGTGAACAAATTTGAAAAACCTTTAGTATTTTTCAAAAATCTTGAAAATTTAAAAAAATTTGAAAATTTTGTAATTGGCTATGTTTTTTGGGTTACATCTCATTCTCAACTATTTGCTTTGTACTTATCATTGTTACGAAAATTGATATGGCGAAAATATTTTATTCTGCTATTTAAACATTACGTCATCCTTACTATCTCTTTCACAGATATTTTCTTTAATATCTTTTTTTGGAATCAGGTAAAGTTAAATAACTCAAGAAAAATTTAAAAGTAAGATAAAGGCCTTGTGCACAATCTTAAATTAAAAATAAAAATGAAAAGTGGAGATGAAGGAAGTAATTAGTACTCCTACATATAATGGTAGAAAACAAAATGAAATCCTTAACATACTGATCACAAAACAAAGAAAGAATGAAATTTATACAGTGACAAATCCAAGAAAAGCAACACCATGTTTGACCCAACAACGTTGAAACACATGTCATCGATAGAACGTACCGCGCAACGCTAGTTAACTAGGTACAGTATAATCTATAAAAATATAAATGAAACGTACTAATACATGAAAATGAAAGCACAAATTATTTCGTTGTAAATTTAACTTGTTAAAGAAAGTAATTTATCCCAGAAATCCTAGATTCGCTATGGTTTAAGATTAGTAAACACAAAATGTGTATAGAACAGGAATTGCTCAAATCTTAAAAGTACAAGAAATACAAGTGACAGCTAGTAAGCACACACAATATAACCAATATGCACACCAAACCTATACATGACTATCTATGCATGTAGAAATATAGTGTTGAAGCCCTTATAGCTTCAACCTTAAGTCCAAAGCAGAGGCTGCTGAATAAGTAGAAGAATAGGAGGAGGAAGAATCATAGTGATCTTCCTGGTTAATGTGACTGGAGGAGGAAAATTTAGATCCAAATTACTAATATCATCATCTTGAAGTGACTTTATTGGGTTTATAAGAAGAGCAGCTTGCGTTAGCGAACCTGAAGCTGATGCAGAAACAACGACATTTTTGTGACTCGCCCTGTGTCCGCCTAAAGCCTGGTGTGATCCAAACACCTTCTTGCAGCGAACACTCGAATCGACAATCCTTCACTACTCCTCCTGAAGAAGAACAAGGCTCTTCTGATGCAGCAATATCCAAATTCCTGTCCCTGTCTTCGGGTTTTGATCCGTTGGCCAATTGCAATAAGCACGCGGCGATCTCTTGATCCTCCTCGCTCATAATCGCATCACAAATTGATTTGGGGTTTTTCTAGGGCTAAATTCTGGTAAGAATTAGAGGAACCACCAACATCAGTGTCGCGGCCTGAAATTAGGAGGTTAATGCCGCGCCATTGGCGTTCAGGATGGCGCGCATGTGACCGAATAGCGCCTTCCATGACCAGAACTTCTTGCCGCATTCAGTACAGGGGCAGGTAATTTTGGGCGCACTTGGATCCGGCGGCTTTTTGATAATTTTAGGCTTACTAACTCCAGCCGCAGAAGAAGAAGAAGAAGTGGGGCTTGTAATTTTCAAAAATCTGCTTCTTTTCCTTTTTAGTTATTATTAGGGTTGGCCGTACCTTACTGATGTGTGCAAATTATCGTCTGATGGGACATGTGCGGTGCAACCGCTAGAGTCAAAAAGAGTGAGTAATGTAGTTAATGGTTTTCTTCTGGCTTTCTACTTGACCAAGAAGAAAATTGTTGAAGAGATTGATAACAATGGGAACTAGTGCTACATGATTTTCCATATCTCAATTTGTGAAAAAAAGTTGAAGAGAAATCATAGGTTTCTTTTTATGTAAAGACAGTTTGTGAGAGCGGTTTACTACTAGTATGGTCAAGGAAGGAGAGGGAGCGGGCAGTTTCCCCTTTTTTTTTTTTTTTTTTACTTTTACAGTTTTACCCTTATTAATAGGGGGATTGTTGGAGTAAATCAGAAATGGAAATGGATAAGCACGTCTACTAAGCACTTTCAAACACGGGCAGGGGTGAAAGTTCAATTGTTTTTCCTCACTATCCCTGCGGGGGCAACAAGTTACGTCGATTCTGCATAATTTTAGAATTTACTCTGCCCATGGATTACAACACCATATCGTTGAAAAATGAATTGAAATAATTAATAATTAATAATCAAAGTAGAATTAAATATTCTCTCTATTTTTTTCTTTTTACTCACTCTAAAGAAAAATGATATATTTTTATATTTAAATAATTCTTTAAAATTAAAAAGGTTTTTTTATTTATTTTATTTTTTAGATTCTCAATTTTAGCATGACTCTTGGGTTGATTCTTGTTTGAATTTAAAAAAAAAAATTCATATTTTTGAACTCGTGCCTAATTAAAACACATACATAAATAAAAATGAGACAATAAAGAAACTAAAAATATCTTTTAAATATAATGAATAAGTAAACTTAACTAAAAGTATGTCATACAAAAGATTGAAAAAATAGAATTACTCTACCTTTTGATTTATCTAGTTTTGCTGATTAGTTGCTAATCAGATTTTCAATGTAAATATCGATAATTTTTAAAAAAATTTTTTTAATTTTTTTAATTTTTTTAATTTTTTTATTTATTTTGGTTTTTTTTGTTTTTTAATTTACAAATTTATTTTTTAAACTTACAGTTCGATTTGATTTCATAACTGTAACCCCATCCCTCATTTCCCCTACTCCAATTTATAATAAACACATAAACCAAAATATTCTGATAATTTCCAATATGACATATAAGGTTGGCAACGTGCTGATGAAATCTCCCAACTTCATCATACCCCGCGGGTTCATCGAAAGAATACATTGTGATTTGTTATAATGTCAAATATTTGATATATGTTTAACAAAATGTAGCATAACTTCAAAGATATTGCGCTGAACAACACTCGTTCAATAACCCCTTCAATAATCTACAATCTACATATATCAATGTTTACAAGCCCCTCTCTACTTTGATAAATCACTAACCACACCAGTCGCCTTTTGAGAAACATTCAAGCCCTGTTGTTGAAGTTGAAGAAGCTATTTAGGACTGCCCAGGGACAGTTTGGTTGCAGCGAGCAGATGTGCTGCTGCTGCTTTTTCTTTGTGCGTAGTGATTACCACATTGAACAAAGGGCTGCGGATGGGGAGGTAAATGAGGGTGCATTCCTCTATTTCCATTTGCAGTTGGATGTTGGCCTGCTTCTATCTTAAGCCGCTGCAGTTCTTCCCTCAATGTTTCATTTATAGCTGAAATTTTTTTAGGTGCATATTTCCATTTTCCATAGTTCTATACTTCTATTATCATATCATATCTCTACACAAAATTGTAGTATCCCTTATCATATGCTAAAAGCAGCTTGGACATAAGGGTGCAGAAACAAATAATAGCACTGAAAAATACTAGAGTTGGCAAGTCCTTAGAAAGGGGAATGTTATAATATACACAAAATAATATTGACAGACTTTCCCCTATAAGAGGATCTTTATTGTAGAGGTGCCTCGGATTATGGAGGTTCAATATTTCTGTGGATGATAATTGACTAAATCAGGAGTTTTGATTTCAGTTTATCTAAACTTTTCCAGTTCTATTTTGCTTCAGAGAGTGAAGAAACAAATTACATTTTCTGGTTCTTTTAGAAGACCCGTTCAGGGAAAGAATAATGATTTCTCCAGAACAACACTGATACAAAGACTTAAAAATAGAAACCTACTTGAAGCCAACAAAATATTATGAATATAGAGTGTACTCAGTCTGAAAGAGCTGAAAATTGAAACGCACAGTCAAACCCAGCAAAAGTTAGATATAAGAAGAGGACAATTTTGGGCCGACCATATATAGATACAAGAAATTATTTGAAAAAAGGCCTCCTTTGATATGGGTATATATGGTTGTGTAGATTTCTGGACGTCAGGGATGAAGGGAGAGGTGGTGTGAAACACAGAGGGGTAAAGACAAAATACAGAAAGGAGAAGATATGGGTAGCAACGCTTCACGAGGTGACAGTGATATGAATTTATTAAGAACAGCGTGAGTTTTACCATTCTCATTAGGTGGTATAGTGAAACCCTATATTGCAGAAAACACAATAAGAATGTTTCTCAAAACTCCCTTTTTGGAGGATTCTTTATGACCAGATTATAAGAGTGAAAGTTCATATCTAGTAAAGGCATACCATCTCTAAGATGTGCTGCTTGTTCCAAAGCTTGCAACCGAAATGTCAGTTCTTTGTTTTCAGCAGTTAATCCAGAAGTGTCTCTCTGCATCAACATCCAAAATTGCATGAAAGTGGGTATGACAGATTGGCAGCTCAAAATTCTGCAGGTTTTACTTTGTGGAAATGACCCACTGTTGGTTTTAGCAACAATATGTTGGCAATTTGTAATCTCTTGAGTGTTCTCAGCAATATACTTATAGTGCAAGCGAATACACATTTATATAACCAAATATTGGAAAGGCTTTTGTGCAAAAAGAAAAAAATCTGCATCATGTAAAAGTACACTATTATTATATGTTAATCCCAGAAATGAAAATAAGTGTAAAAAGGTTGAAAAAGCACCATTAAGTCGCCCCCAGAAGAAAGAGATGAAAAAAAAAAAAGAAGTAGAATGGTAGAGAGCTATCCCACGGAAAATCAATAGGTCAATGGAAGCTTTTCGTACAAACTAGAATAGAGACACATGATTGATTAAGTTAAATGCATACTCACCCTTCTTGCACCAATGAAGAAAACAGAAAGTAAACAAATAGACACTGATGCGACATTTAAGATGCAATGGTTCCACCTAGAGCATTAGTATTGGAAAGAGCTAGACCAAAAATATGGAATAATTAATTTATGATGACTATCCTAGACTAGCAACATTCACTTTTTAGCACCATTGAGACATGCTTCCACTTAGAACACCTGATTGCAAGACAGACTAGTGGGCAAAAATGAAAAGGGATAGCTAAAACCTTTTTGCAATATGGGTGAAGACATTTTACATCCCTAACTATGCTTTAAAATCAAACTCCTTCTCAACTATGAACAATGACATTTTCCCCCTTATCTTATACGTCTCTATTTACCCTTAACATTTTCAATTATCCATCAATGTATTACCTTTTTGTATTATATATAATATTTTATTTTTATTTTACCTACAGTTTAAATAATTTTATATCTTATTATAGATTTTTATTTAAGCTATAACGTATAAGTAGAAAAATCTTTTTATGAGTTTTAACAAAATCTGGCTATATTTTTTTTATTGTTATTTTAATATTAAACTATTATATTTATGAATAGTGTGTGTCACATGAGTGAGTTTTATTACTCTCTCTTATTCTCTTATCTATATAAATTAACAAATTTTGATTGTCATCAATCAAATATTTTCAAAACTATAATTTAAAATTCATTTACAATATAAATAGGTAAATCTTTTGAAAATTTAAATTATTAAAATATATCTCTATTTTTATTTTTGTATTACCTACATTGAAACATATTTATAAGGTTATGACTATTTGTTATTTTCACTAGATATTAAAGTTTTGATCATTATTAAATAAAAATAATTTCTCTTATTCTGCTCATTTATTTTATTATAGAACATCATTAACCTATATGCTCAATTAGTATTAAATTTGTTTACAAGGACAAATTTGTTACATAGAAGTTTTTAAAAGAATATCCTGATTTTAAATAAGTGAAAAGAAGAAGATAAAAGGTTGATAATGTAAGGGAAGAATAGACATTTAAAAATATTAATCGACATATGGGAGGAGAATATCTATTGTTTAAAGTTGGGGGAGTTTGATTTTAAGAAAGTTGGGGGAGAGTGAAACAATTTTGATCCTTTGCCATAATCATATAAAAGTATCATATAAAAGTTTTCCACTTCCAAGACAGAATTGCAAGTAACTAGCTTTTCAGTGTACCCTACAAACTTTTTGTTTTTTACAAGGACCCTACAAACTTTCAGATTGCAGTGAACTAAGCATAGGAGATATTTGAATAGCAAAATAGTGGACCACCCATTAAAACATGAATGGCATGACAGGCAAAGCTTGTGACAGCTTCTTTCACATCATCTGAATTTTAGCTGAGGTGCAAGTGAAATAGAAGCAAATGATCCACAACTACTTGGATATCTTATAAAGTGAATATAAGCCTAAGATGCTACAGAAATAGTATATTTATAGATCCAATTGAAGCAGTGGGAATTTCCAAATATTTGAAAAGCAACACTGCAAGTGAGTCCGAGCCAGCATGCGCTCACCTCGACTATTCCACCGCGTATCTACTACCTCCCACCAATACAGGTACCAGGTAACTCTGCCCACTAAGGCTTAAGAAAAATGAAAAGAATCACCTAGTGTTCTTTTGCCTCCACTTGCATTTGAACCTGAGACCTCACAAAACCACTAGGCCACACCACTATAGCAATTTCTCAAAGCATACAAGTAGTTATAGAACACAACAGAAGAGCTATCATGCGAACTAAAAATGTTGACCACACCACTTTCATTGGGTGCAAGTGGTATAGAAGAGCTGACCAGCAAAAAAGATGCTTATAAAAGATATTATGCAAAAGCTCCAGAAATTTCATAAGGTTGCTATCATAAGTGGGGTTAAAAAGTCCCCATCTTGATTTCCATTTCGTACAACAAACCCATTTACAAAAGTCTCCTTTTAACCACATCAAGAATTCAATTGGAAGAGAATCCAACCCATCAGTTAGAATTACTCATTCAATAAGCTCTATAAACTGTATTTCTCCATAAAAAAGAATTAGGTCATTATTATTGATCATATAAGTTGCTTTGCCATTTAGTTGCAGAAACTATATGAAAATTTTGGAGTTCTTCATTAAATAAGTTGGTCTGAGTTTTGCTAGCTAGCTTTTTTGTTTAGAAATGTTCCTTTGGATAGTAATTTGATTGACCAATTCCTTGGCCAGGAGTTTTGGGTAAAAATGACTTTTTCTTAAATATAGGAAATTGGAGAAAGCAGAAAAAGTAACAGCATAAGAACATCCAGTTACAAACATATAAGTTCAAGATCAAGGGCATCAAGTGAAATGAGCTGATCATGTCTTAGTTTAGACATCAAATGAGGCCCTTGGTGATGCTGTGACTTTGATGCATATGCACAATATATTAACAATATGTTGCTAAAAATGAGAAACTATTCAACAAGTAAGGTTAGTTTAGAGAACAGAACTTCACAAACATGATGAATAACACATGTATAATATCTGCAGAATTCCATACCTGTAGAACTGTGATCTGAGCAGAGAGAGTGGTGGCTTCAGTCTGCAGAGTCTGCACTTTCCTCTCTAGCTCACTAGTATAACGAGTTTTTCGCTCCTTAGAACGTGCAGCAGATTGTCTGTTTGCAAGAATCCTGCAAAATTGCACAAAAAAGAAAACTCCATTTAAAAGCTAAAACTTGCAGATTGGTTCTAGAGTTCTTATCCAACAAATAAGGGAAAAAGGCATATTGTTTTGGTAAATGAAAAGAGAACACGAGAAAGTGAATGCTGGGAATCCATGAGATCTGGAAAAAGAAACATAGCAATTATGTCCTTGTGTGAGAAAACTTTCAAATTCCATAAGTTGAAAAGTTGTGCAGTACTTTATCAATGATTCCCAATTTACTCATAACTTTCTTAACATTCAGCAGCTTAAAATATTACAACCTGCTTTCGTTTGACTCTACACCATGCTGTATCTCCATAAAAGATGCAATAGCATCTCTTCCTCAACACAATAGCCTGACTTCTCAGTTAGGAGCTATTAGATAGACTGCAATTAACTATTTTTTTTTTCTTTTTCCTTCTAATATGTAGATGAGAAAGAAATCCAAATCAGTAAAGTAGTTAACCAAACACAAGCAATAAGCTAGTAAGTCCTTCCTTCAAAACTTTGGTTCATTCTTCTCCATTTCCTCATGTTTCCTGTGTTGTTCTGTTAATAGGTCTCAAATCCTCCCTTTTAAGCCCTCTTCCCTCTCCTTATGAAAAAGAAGACATGATAACAGTATGACAAGTTCAGTGAGTTTTTCAGTACAAACACTGTCTGCTAGTGATAAGACATCATGGCTGTTTATGTGAAATATATGAGTCCTTTCAGCTATTCCAAATGAGGGGAATTATGGCAAATGTTCATCAATTTGTTTCCCTACTCTCCCTCCCCAACTCATATCCTTCCATTTAGTGTCGTTTCTGCAAAAGAGGAGTATCAAATGTACTTGCTTCTTCTCCCTTCTCCAAGTCCTGTCCTTTGCATCTCTTTCCAAATGGAAAATTTCTTTTAAATGCTCCTTCAATCCACGTAAGAATTATACTATTACATTTGAGGAGTTAAACATTTATCTTTTGACCTACAAAGTTTTTTGCACATTTTGAAATTACTGTTAACTCAAACATTTTGTGTTTTGTAGTAACTTAATCTAAATATCTATATATGTACATTTCTGTTTCGGAAAAAAAAAAATAGTTCAAATTGACCTTTGTACTCCAAACTCCACCATTATTCTTGCGACCGAGAGAGTATTTTTATAACATATTTACATATTGCATCACACTTGAGGTATCCATCATACCAAGTCAAACTACAACATTTTATCGACAGCTAAAATTATGCTATTTCAGCACTCCAAGGAAACAACAAACGGCTCTAATGACGACCTATACTTTGCTCCATTTTCTCAGCAAACCCAGTTCGAAACGAAGTTAACAAACCCAATAAAAGTTTTCAAAAACACATTTTTGTCTCCATCACTTAGCCAAAATGATTCCTAAGCAAAAAATGTATTGACTTGCACACCAAAATTGTACTAATACTGTATTTAACGTATTAAAACACAAAAAATAAAATAAAAAATGTCTTAACCTTTTTGCTCTTTTGGGATCAATCAGGGACAGCTCAGCAAGCCTATCAGGAGCCATAGCCTTCTTGACGGAAAGCGACTCAGACTCAAACGACGACGTGTCAAAAGACCCATCCATGGAATTGCTACTCCTATGACGTGGGTCAGAACCCATCATCTTCTTCTCCGGCGGCACAGCACCAAAGTCCAGTCCATCGAAAAAATCAGCATCAACAGAGAGACTACGGTAGTGGGACAGCGGCTTAGGGTTATCCGAAGGCCCAGCCGATAACGCCGGCCCAGTGGAGGAAGAATCAGGCGAATTTGCTGGCTGCATGAGGGTAGGCGCCGGAACATCGAGGTTGAAGTCAGAAACGACGTCATCTAGAAGCATGTCATCGTCGAAATTCGGGAACCGGAAAAAGGTTTCGGATTGGACCCGGCGATGGCGAGCCCCACGGGTGGGAGTATCCTGCATCTGCTCGAGGTCATTTTGACCCGAGCAAAATTGGGCCTGAATGGGCTTTCCGGCGAACTTAGGGTCCATCAGAAACGACCCCAAAAGAATAGCAGTAAATCAATCAGGGTTCTCAGTAGAAGCAATGAAAAGTATAGAGCAAAGAAGAAAAAGGGGTGGGAGGCAGAAAGAAGAATAAGGAACTCTCAAGAGTGTCACATGGGTTTTTGCTGGCTGCTGAAGGACTATATAGAGAGCTTACAGCAAGTCAGCGACAAGTTTCCACAAAATAAGGGTAATACTTGTCCAAACGGCGGGTGAAGTTTTTACTCCTCCCTATGCTTGTCCTTTTTAAATTCTCGACAATCAAATCATTTGAGTTTTATAATTAATATTTTAAATTTTTTATTATATTAATATAAAAAAGAAGTTACAAAATTAGCAATATTTTGTATAATTTTAAAATATTTAAATTATAATTTTAAAAAATTAATTAAATTAACTCTGAGAAATCAAAATATAGCACATATAAAATTGAGAAAGTAAATTTGAATTTCGTTCTCTCTTATTTATTCCACATACACATATCCATTTTGTTTTAAATTTTACTTGTGGGGAGTCGAACCATTCTTTATATTAGATCATTTCTCATTTTTTTAAATTGTTAAGTATGTCGTACTATTATGATTTATGACTTATAATAATATTTTTTATCTATGTAATTTTTAGGCTGAATTATATTGATAGTCTCTTTAATATGTTATTAAATTTTATTTGAATGTTTGAACTATAATATATTTTAATTATGTATTTGAGCAAATAATAAAGTATTTTTATTTGACACTTTTTATTTATATTTTAGAAAAAGCTTATGCATGTATTAAAAAGCGTTTATTATCGAAATAAGTTAGTCGCATTAAAAAAATATCTCTTCATTTAATTAAGCACATCAATATTAATTGAAACATGTATGAGGTTTTACAACTTTTTGAGGATAATAATTAAAAGAGATGACGTATATTAAGTAGTTAACTTATCTATATAATGAATACTTGAGAATATTTGTAAAAGCTTTTTCAAAATTTAAATCGAAAGTATCTAATAGGAATATTAAATGTTCAATTAAAATATAGGGAAAGGGGCAAAAATGTCCTTAAACTATGTGAAATTGAGCAAAAATGTCTTCCGTTAATAATTTGGTCCCAAATGCCCCTACCATCAATGTTTTGGTCTAAAAATGCCCCGCTGTTAGTAGTTTGGTTCAAAAATTTCCCTACTATTACCTTTGGGTCAAAAAATTTCTTTTTTCTAATAAACATAC
>JACEIK010000443.1:295104-320676 GCA_018107945.1 Datura stramonium | reverse complement strand
CCGCTCCCCCACCATCATCACCTCCCTTTCTCCACCACCATTATCGCCTCCTCTGCCATTATCGCTACCTCCTCTTTCCCTATTATTACCACCACCAGCTCCTCCTCTATATCATTTGTTGTCCTTATCGCTACATAGTTAGGAGTTTGATTTTGCAATAACATATGCAGCAACTGCTGCAACAAATTCAGTAACTGTTGAAAACATCTGCAGCAAGTGCTAAAATAGATACAGCAAATGCTGAAGCATATTCAGCAGTTGTTGAAACAACTGCTACCGTTGATGCTTTCTGTAGAATTTTTTCAATGGCTTGAAAAAATATATATTTTCAAGCTCATGACTAGAGCAAAAAAAACTCGTTGAAATAAGAGAAAAAAAAGAGGAGAATAAGAATAATACAATAAAAAAAGATAAACACAACAACGATGATGGCGGCGGTAGTGGTAACGGCCACAATAACAACCACATAGATGGAAGAAAGTGACATAAAAAAGATAAAAAGAGAACGAGAAAGAAGAAAGTGATATGAAAAAGATAAAAAAAGAAGGGAAATTTAAATTTTGAAATTAAAAATTTAGGAGGGAAGTTTTTTTAAAGTTATCAAAATTTTAATTTACACCCTATAATTTTTAATTAGTCTAATTAGATCTACGTTTTAGTTAATGATAGTTGATCAAGTCAATGTCACCTTTTTAAATTTCAACACTTATTTGTTCCCAACTCAATTTTCTCATGTTATTGGGAAAACAATAATAAGATTTCAAAATAAGATAGTAGTTTTTAGTTTTGATAGTTTATATGCGTCCACCAAACACAACGTAGAACTAGGTCCTTTACCTGGTTCCTTAACAGAAAACCAAAACTAAATAACACAAGAAGTTTTACGTGGAAACCTCTTTGCCCAAGAGAGTAAAACCACGACCTACCCTAGAAGGATTTTCCGAACTCCACTAAATAACCAGGTAATGTTAAGATTACAACCTATTACAACCTAGGAATTAAACTTTTAGTTCTTTCCCCTTACAATAACTCTATTGTGAGCCCTTGCAGTAACTCTATTACAAAGAAAGCAAAAGGCTAACTCTAGCCTACCAACAATGAGATTACAAACACTAAGAATGACTACCCATAACAACTTCTCTTGTGAGGAGTAGTTTTACAAGTTAAGAACAAAAGACAAGTATTCAACAACCTAAGACCGAACAAATACAATGGATCTAAACTGATTCTTGCTTTTCTATTGAAGCTTTGTCTTCGGATGACCTTTACAAGAGAGGAAGTGTCCTTCTTGTGAATTGCAAAAAGTGAAAATCAATTTGTCTTGTATCAAGCCTATATCAAGAATGAAAGAGAGAGAGTGTGTGTGTTTATCCAATGGATAAAGGCTTGTAGCAAGAGTAACAGATTTCCCACTGTGCTACGGCAGCAATGCAGGAGTGGCAGTCTACACATCACCTTTTGTCAGCTGTACTATGTTGACCTTTACCTGCAGTAATTTGATCATCAACCTAGTTCCCCGATAGGATTGTCATATCATCAAAACTAATACAAAGTACTTTATCAATTTTTTCATTTTTTATGATGACAAACCCCTACAGTTCCCGTTTCACTTGTTCCCCCTTACTTTGTGATTCCCCCTTAAGTTCCCCCTTTCACCTATTCCCTTCAACTCAAGTTTCCCCTTTCACCTGTTCCCTTCAACTCAAGTTCCCCCTCACCTGTTCCCCTTCAACTCAAGTTCCCCTTTTCACCTGTTCCCTTCAACTCAATTTCCTTCTTTCACCTGTTCCCCTTCAACTCAAGTTTCCCTTTTCACCTGTTCCCCCTTACGCGTAACTCTTCTCCCTTTTGGAATCATTAAAAAGAGAAATAGTAACATAACGAAGATAGACAAAGACAATGTTAACTTATGGCCGCTGGGGCAACACAACATGAATGATAAAATGTAAGAAGTAACGAGATAAACAGATAGACTTTCATTCAAATAAAAAAGAAACAGAGCTCAAGAGACAAGCATAAACAACAGCAGTCACAGACATAAAAAAGCTTATAAGTTAACCATACAAACTATGCCACACAAAAAGAAGAGTCGAGGGCATACAAAAGAAGGAAGAGGGAAAGGCTGAAACAAAGGAGGATCATAATTTGGAAAGGAGTTTTTTTAATTCTTTCATTGGAAACACGCTGGTCACAAAGCATCTGCTGAGTCAGGTCCTCCAGCTATTTCTTTAGTGCAGTATTGTCACTCTTCAATGCAACATTTTCCTTTTGCAGGTCCAGCAGTTCACCAGGTTCCCCACCTGACTTAGCAGCCTTTAAAATAGCCATTTTTGCATCCCTATGAGCGAGCAACACTTTTAGTCGTTCAATCTCCTCAATCCCACAATGTTTTTCCTCAATTAAACCAGAAATCGTGGATTGTACGCCAATGCCACCCCTTATAGCCACTCTCCTCGAGTATGCTCAAAGTGAACATCTGCTTCCGTGTAGCTACTGTTCCACGCCCTAGAGGAACTTCAAAGTGTATGAACACCTTAGTAAGAAGATAGCCATAAGATAGACCATGACGTCCATCTTTCGATCCAACTATCTTGATCATGTGCTCTATCATGAGAGCAGGTAGATTTAGCGGTTGAAATGAGCTCAAGGCCTCCATGATGAAGAGATAGTCCAAAGCAGCAATAGAACGACGCTCATCCATGGGTAAGACAACCTTGTTTACAAATTCAAATAAAAACTGATACTCAGGTTTCATTTGATTCTTAAGAATGTGGTCACTAGTCAAGTTCCCCTCCAATTTCCCAATTAGCTTTCGAAAGTCCTGAGAAGCTTGCTTGTCTTTGACCATGAACTCCCTTGCAGTGTGCACATTTAGTATCTTTCCAAGAGAGATCGAGTCAAACATGATCTCAACTCCTACCACCTTAGCATACATAGTTTCTTCCTCATCAGTGAATATTAAGGACGAATAGAAAGCAGAAACTTCACGCTCATACATAGTAGGCATAGGGAGTTTGAACATATGCTCCCAATCTTGATAATTCACCATCTCAAGCAGTTCTTGCATATCCTGAATACCAGCTATGTTCGGATCAAAAGTTTGACCTCACAATACCTTTTGTTTCCTAATATTCGCGACTCTCTCTTGCACTGCAACCTCAGATTCCTCATTCACAATTTTTCCTTTTGAAGACTTTGCAATGATGTTCTTCCTTTTGGACTTCTTCACAGTGGCACCTGGTACTTCTGAAGGTTCCTCAGTCATAGATAATTGTTTCCCTTTGGTTGAAGCTGTGGCATTATGATAAGACTTCTTTCCAATCTCAAGGCTTTCTTCCATGGCCTGAGGTGGGGTCTCAGTATCAAGATCAACAATCGGAGAAGAAGGGTCTTCCTCATCAATCACAGTTTCCCTGGTTACTTGATGCCTTTTCAAGGTATTTTGATGACTTTCCTCCAAGATAAGGTCAATGGACTTGTTGACAGTACCTCTGGTAGTAAGTCCCCTTTTTGTTCCCGTCTGCTCCTTGGGATTTCGTTTGGATGTAGTGCAGGACTTCATTTGAAAAACCAAATGGATGGGAACCTCATCATCGCTAGGAGTAGGAGAAGAACCCTCAGCAGGTGCAAGTGGAGTTTAAGAATCATTTATTGTCACCTCCGGTGGAGTGGGAGTCTCGTCCCATTTAGGAGAGATGGTTATAGTAGGTGCCTCTTGGGAGGACTGCTCCCCACTTTCTTGAACAAATGGACCTTCTTCCTTGCCGGTGTCAAACCTTCCTCCTTTGGCAGATGGAGTCTTCTCTCCAATTTCGCCTGTTCTAGTGGCGAAGGCGGTCATAAACCCTTCAATAATTTCTGACTCATTTTGAAGGATTCTAGAAGTTTCCTAATAATGCTTGAACTCACACCTCCTGCTGAAGTATGAAGCGGAAGTCGTCAATAAAGAATCCAACAAAGAGGTTGGGATCGAACCCACAAGGAATATGAAAGATCTAAACTAATACCGGTAAGTGAACTTGTTGGTTATTTACTCTAATTAGAGAGGTTTAAAAAACAATGATGAAAACAACAATTGAAATTATGATGTAAATCAAGATTGAAGAATAATTAGGGTTAGTGTTCCCTATGGGTTCATAACTGCTTCGGGTATACACACGTGATCAACACCAATGCTTACTTGTTGAACTGATAACTAAGGTTCATCCAAACGAATGGTTCGTCTCTATTGGATGACTATACTCAATCACCGGGTTAGGTCTCATGAGCAGTTTCAAACTATTCGTTATCAATAAGTTCCGAATTTAACTATCCTGCAACCAAAGCTCAAGATAATACAATGATCATCAAGATCAAGGCTTTGTTGTAATTCTCTTTTCCTAATCACTACCTCCCTAGGCTCAAGCAAGTAAAGAATTTGGAAAAGTCCTAACATTTTACACCATTAAGAAACGTTTAAGCATGAAGAGAATACTATACAAGTGTGTTGCATTGGTTTTGAATGACTTTTGTATATTCCTAGCTCGTTAATCCACCATGGTTCCCACAACCCTAGCTATAGAGGTTTTAGCCTCTCATAGTTGCAAGGTTGTGATATGCATTCATAATTAATCACATAATTCAATACTTAAACTAGTAGATGAGAGAACAACTTCTTTGATTATATCTGAAAAACCTCAAGAAAAATTGATAAAGATCAAGAAAGAATCCAAGAAAAGGTTGATCACAAGTCAATCAACTTAATTCTATGTTTTTCCCTCGAATCTCTATTAATTTCATGCCTCTCTCACTTCTCTCTAATGTTCCCTATCATTCTCTACTGAAAATAAAACATAAAAGGAATTTATACAAACATAAAAATTCTTTTCCTAAGCTAATAGGGAGATTTTTCATAACTGGCACCGCCTGAGCCACCACTGATCGTACGACTTGTAGCAGGATTATACAGGTCGTACCTACTGTCCGTAAGTCCTTGGCTTGCTAAAATTTTGGCTAAGTTTTGTTAACTGGTATGACACGTACATTCTTCCTACGATTCTTGCTTTGCTTTTGCGGTCTGTCTCTAAGAACTCTGAGTTTTTCTGAAATTATTCACGAGTGTTGTGGTACGACTCGTACCTTCCAGCCACGACTCGTATTGTCTGAAGTTCTTCTTAGCACTAAAAATCCTCTGAAGATCACCACTGCTCCTGGTACGATTCGTACATTGTTTCCACAGTTCATAAGTCCATTTGTATCAGGAGTCTTCCTTTGTGTAATTTCTTCTGAATATTTCCACGACTCAAGTTACGGCTCGTGCCATTGTTGTATGGCTCGTACTGAGAGTCGTAGGTTGCATTCTTCCCAGTTCATCCATCTGAAACTTTTCACGATTCTTAGTATGGCTTGTACCATCAACGTACTGCTTGTATTGAGATTGACACTTTAGCTCATTTTCTGCACTTTCAGGCTTCTTTTGCACATTCTTGCTCCAACACTTATTTTTTCTGTAATCAAAGAAAAAGTGCCTTATATCCATATAAACATACCTAAGTTCATGCTATTTTCTTAGTTTTGAGCGTCGAAAGTGCTGTAAACTCACAACACATCAACACCCTCAACTTAAGACTTTTGCATGTCCTCAGGTAAAGAAAAGAAAAAAAACTAAACATGACGCTCAACTAGAAAATAAACCTAGGATACTACAACCAATACCAAACAAAATTTGCACTATAAATTCAACAACTTTTGACCCTTTTTCTGTTAACCAATATTAGCTAATGTACTAAAAGCAATCACAAAACATGATAAGCAGGGATCAAGACATGTCATCTAGCTATTAACAAGCAATCAAGTCATCACCGATGCTTTTCACACACACCACTAGTAAAATTAAACATAAACCATGTATCCTCACAATAAATGAAGTCCCCACTCACAGATATAGTAACAGACATGGCATGAGGCTGAACAAGCGAGACTCTCACTCTCCCAAAGAAGTTTCAAATACTATGTATCAGATACCATAGGCTTGCCCTTATTTTCTCTGCTTCGATCTGTCAGATGGTCAGATTAGGATCACTATAGGACTTGATGCAACTTGTAATGTAGGCTTTAGGTCCAGACATGATAAATATGGGATCTTTTTAAGTGACTAACCCTTCCTTGGCACTACATACATTGGCTCCATCATTCACCTATTTCACCCTTTTTTGCTTTTTCTTCTTTTCCCTCCCTTTTCACCTCTTTTGTGTGCATTTGTGTGAGTGTGGTGTGTTTTCAACCTTTTTTCAAGCATTTTTATTTTTGAATTTTCTTCATGTCTTTTTTCTTTCATTTGTCACACCACACCTCATTTTTCACCTTTTCTCTTTTCTCTTCCTTTTACTCGTTCCCGCTATTTATGCATGATGAAGGGCGTACCTACGCATTTCTTAGACATATTTTGGCCCATACTTTACTATGTTTTGAGAACAAATTATGTGTGTTTACATGTGTTTATGTTATATATTTTTGAAAAGAGCTAACACATGTGATTAGATGCTTTTAGGACTAAAAGTGATGGATTTTGGTGTGTTTGAGACGTTTGGAATGAAGTTGAAGAAGAAGGAATGAACAAGGAAATATTAAGAGCAAAAAAATCATGCAATGCCACGCCCACGCGAGGCAGCAATAGGATTTACCCAAGGTTTG
Organism: Datura stramonium; assembly: GCA_018107945.1. Classification (NCBI taxonomy): domain Eukaryota; kingdom Viridiplantae; phylum Streptophyta; class Magnoliopsida; order Solanales; family Solanaceae; genus Datura; species Datura stramonium. The sequence goes on along the minus strand of JACEIK010000443.1, from coordinate 314,004 downwards.
GCGCGAGGTGCCAGCATGTTGGCACATAGCCGTGCGCGACAGGGCACTATGATTGCCGCAATAGGCTGTGCGATGCGGCCTTCTCCCTGTGGTTGGCAGGGGAGATGCGGGCCAACTCCTGCGAGTTGGCAAGGGCGACGCAGGGCAGCTTCGGCACAATGACATGGGTGACTCACTAGGCTTGTTCAATGTCCAAAAAGGCAAATCCTACTTCAACTAGGAAAAGAGGCTAGAAATCCCAAGTGAAATCCATTAAGGAACAAGAAAAGCATAAATCTACTACTATAAATACCCTTCACTCTTATGTAATAGAGGAAAATCTTAGAGTCTCAAGTCCTAACACGTTTTGAAGACATAAGTTTAGAGATACGATTGTAAGGTTTTATTTCATATTTCGAGACAATTGTTGAATTGTTCTTCCTTCTTTTTGCATCAATCAAGTGAAGTTTCTTCCTATCATCATTGTAAGTATTATTTTGAGCTTTTGTCTATGAATGCTATGAATTTACTTATAACTATGAGAGGCTGAAACCTCCACAATTAGGATAGTGGAAACCATGATGAATTAACATATATAGGTAAAATACTTAGTGATTCTTGAACGGAGTTTATGTATTTATTGTTTTTCCCTTTAAGTGTTTCTTAACGGTTGTAAACGTTGGAAGTTGCCTTATTCTTACTCACCGAATCAAGGAAGAAATGAATGGGAAAAGGGATTAACAACGGACTTTTGAGGCTCTCAACCCTCATCTAATAACTTGACCTTGTCAGGGAATAGCTAATTTGATATCAAGGGTAAGGGTCAATTAAGTATACACCCGCATACGGATCAAGTTGTGTGGTGATAATCATCTAAATAGAGGACCAACCATTTAGGTGAATTTAACTTACCGATATTGCATGTAACGCACCGGAATAGATCACTAGTATAAAATGCCTTGTGGTTATGAAGTCATGGGGAACACTTACCCTAGTTTGTTGCATTAATTTGGAATCAACCTTCACTTTCTCTCAACAATATTGCTTTTTACTTTTACAAATTCCCCACTTTTTAGAAGATAATTTGCTTAAAGGCTTAAGTACTAGCGTTCTTCTATATCCTTCCATATTCCCTGTGGGATCGACCCCAACCTTGATTGGGTTCTATATTTGACATCGATCGCTTTATATCTCATTACGGGGTGTAATTTGGGTGACATCAAATTTTGGCACCATTGCAGGGGAATACGATTTAGGATTAGATTAACTGATTGTATTTAACTTTTAGTCTTTGTTTTCTATTTTTCGTCTCTTTTTTATTTTCTGACGTGTCATAGTGCTGCGTGGTGAAACAAGAGGCCAAGATGTAATCACGGTCTTAACAGGTATATTGATGAAGTCTAAGTAATTAAGATACCTGTGTCGTGCCGCGACGTTAAATCAGACGCTACTTGAGAGGCAGCTGTCACGCTACGAGTTTACACCCTGGACGAAACACGGTACTTGAAGCCACAAGTGACCTCAAGTCAACCCTTGGTCTATCATACACTGGCATTCTAAGTAACATAGAAGTACATACAACAGAATTTAAGAGCAAAAGTATACAGATCTGAGTTAAAATGATCAAAATACATAGTTAGATAAACAAATCTGGGTCTGAAAAATTGATTCTAAGTATGAAAGCCACTAAGTCTGATGAGTTGCTGCGACAAACCCCCTGCTAACTCCAAATAAAAATAAAAGAAATTAAATCATAACTCAAGAAAGAAATCTTCATCCTTGGAGGATAAGGACTCACTAACTGGATAATTGAGTTCTTTGATAAACGGTTGGCTACCATGGCTGAGACTATGATCCTACAGCTTGTATCATAAAATGATATAGCATAAAAGTATGCATCAGTACTTTGAATATACCGAGTAGTGAGGGGAACATAATACAATAAAAATAAATGATAAAAGAAATGCTGAACCTAAAGACATGCAGTGACCAACTAAAGTTACTGAGCTGGAAACTGAAATACCGAGGTGGTCTAAACGACCTTGTCTAATGGTCAAGCATGTTCTAAGTCTGGAGTACTGCTCTGAACTGAACTAGACTAAGACTAGACTGAACTGACTAGTGGAAGAGTCTATAACTGACATGTAAGCACGTGAGCTAGACGTGGAGTCCGGTGTATAGACCCTACCGGTGAGACCTAATATACCTTGCCAGGGTATAAATGCATGAACTGGGTGATCATAAAAGTCTGGGGCCAATCAGGACAATAAATACTGAAACCTACGCTAGCTACGTAGTTCTGGGAGCCTGGGTGCGCTGGAACCCCGGTCTACTCGGTGCTAAGTCCTACTCCCACTGGATAACCTAAACTGAATACTAAGCTGATAGCTCAAAACTGGGGCCTAATACTAGTCAGGATACATATCTGAAAGTACCCTAAGACTCTTAACATACTAGATTCTTAAACTGGGTTCTAGACTGGTCGGAGCTGCTTATCTAGAAGTGTCATAATCGTCTGAGAACAAACTGAATTCTGAACTGGGGTCCTAAGGCTAGTCAGAGTTATTTGTCTAAAGTATCATGACCGCCTAGTGGACCACTAAACTGAATTTTGAATCTGATTCTAATAACTTGGAGGTGATACTGACACCTCAAGAGTTTCTGTAGTCAAACTGATCGGCTGACATTTCTGACTGACACTGAGTAATTTCATATTTTGACTGAGGCTAGACAATCCTGTATCTAACTGAGTATTTAGCATGTAACAAAATAAGGGGATTCACTTGTATAATCAAGAAAATTCCAAGTTTTATCATTTCAACAAGAATTTCTAGTTTGTTCTACCCTTTAGAACCAGGGCTGAAGTCGATGCACAAAGATAAGCACCAATACTACCATTAGTTGGTGGGAAAATACCCATAATTAATATACAAGATGGTTCTACATGGATTTAACAAGACATTATCATGGATTTCTCAACATTCAAAAATCTGCAGGGCTAGGATTCTCTTTTGTGGACGTAATATCAATTCACTCATGAATTGATCGAAATCATGTCTACAATAATCATAAATCTCATGCTATGTGAATTCCAAGAAAATTAACATTTAATTCCTTCAAATTCGAAACTCAGGTCTAGGATTCACAAAGAAATTAGAGAAGGGTTTGGAGGGACACAAGGGAAGAATTATCCCCTTGTTGAATTCGCACATACTTGGTGAAGAAACCCGAAGAATTTCCTTGAGGATCGAGGAGAAAAGGTCTGCCCTAGTTCTTGCTCTGAAATGCTCTGAGAGAAACTTTCTACGATATGCTTTTCTGAAGATTTGACTGGGGAATAAGGAAAGAAACCGTTTACCCCCACTAATAATATGGAATTTAGAATAAAATGACATAGTTTCAAGTTTAGGAAGGTAGGAAATTTTCACGCCCCGAGTCTATACCCTGGACCGAACATGGTACTTGAAGTCACAAGTAACCCCAAGTCAACCCTTGGTCTATGATGTACTAGAATTCTAAGTAAACATAATAGCGGAAGCCTTATAATAATAGCGTAAGACATTCTTGAAAGAAATTCTGAATCATATAGCTTAAAACATCTGAGCAATAAGAATAAACCGAACCTGTTTGTGTATGAAAGCCATCTAACTGAGGAGTTGCTGGGACAAGCCCCCAGCTATCTCTAAGTCTAACTGAAACAATAATAAAGTAAATTGAAATAAATGAAATAACTTTCTCGAGAGATGAGGACTCACACTTCTGCTGCTAGGGGATAGACCTGAACGAAATCGGCTAACGGCGTTGGGTCTGAGAACCTGCGACTGTATCATGAAATGATACATCATGAAAGTATATGTCAGTACTTTGAATGTACTGAGTAAGTAGGAGAGAACATAACAAAATATAAAAGACTGAGTTGAAATGACATGCAATGACTAACTGATATATTGAGCTGAATAACTGTAATAGACTGAGATGGTCAAGATGACCCTGACTAATGGTCAAAGACATGACCTAAGTCTGAGAGTTCTAAGTCTGAAATACTGTGCTGAACTGATCTAAACTGTTAGAGCTGAAATGAACTGAACTGCTTATACTGAGACTGGACTAAGCTGACTAGTGGGAGAATCTGTAACTGACATATAACCATGTGAGCTAGACATGGAGTCTGATGTATACGCCTCACTGGTAGGACCCAATATACCTTGCCAGGGTATAGAGGCATGAACTGTGTGATCACAAAAGTTTGGGGCCAATCAGGCCAATAAATACTTTAACCTACGCTGGCAACGTAGTTCTAGGAACCTGGGTGAATTGGAACCCCGACCCGCTCACTGCTAAGTCCCGCTCTCACTGGAATACCTAAACTAAATTCTAAGCTGATAGCTCGAAACTGGAGTTCAAGACTAGTCAGGGATGCATAACTGAAAGCACCCAAAGAGTCTTATCAGACCATATTATGAAACTGGGTCTTAGACTGGTCAGAGCTGCTTATCTAGAAGCGTCGAAACCGTGTAAGAACTAACTATAACTTGACTGGGGTCCAACGACTAGTTAGAGCTATCTGTCTAAAGTGTCATGATCGCTTAGTGGACCAGTGAAACTGAGTTCTAGGTATGATTCTGCTAACTGGGAGGTATCACAAGCACCTCAAGGAATTCTGTAGTCAAAATGATCAGTTGACAAATTTTGAATAGCACTGAGGGAATTCTATATTCTCACTGAACTGAACTACTAAGCAGCTATCAGAGAATTCAACTTATTCCGACAATACGGGAATCCACAGTATGACAAAAATTTCAAGAAATAAGGAAATCTTATCCGACAAGAAGTATTATAGTTTTCTTATTCATGCCAGGGCTAAAATCATTCTTATCTGAGAGAAATTACTCAACATTTAAACAATAAGGAATACTATAAATTCAACCCAAATCACACTTCACAAACCATGAGAAATTTAATATAATACATTTCACTCGAAAACTCAGGGCTTAAATTCACTTTCGCAGGAATATCAACAATTTGGTCAAGAACTGATGGAGATTATATCAACAGTAAACACGAATATCCTTCTAGGTGAAATCAACGATAACAAACATGTAATCTTTTCATACTCAAAAAATTTAGGGCTAAGACTAATAGAGAACTATAAGAGGGATTTGGGGGTGGGGGAGACACAAGGGAAGAACTATTCCCTTGTTGAATTCCCACATACCTGACTAAAAACTCTCTGGAGAAGAAGACTCGAACTGCTGTAATGGAGGAAAACCCTAAGCTTGCTTAAGAGTTTCTTAAGAGGAGAGCTATGATGTTTTTTTGAGAATGTACGTGGGGAATGAGGGGAGAGGCCGTTAATTCCCACTAATAGATCTGAAATTACGTCTAAAACGTCGTAGTTTAAAGTTTAGGAGAGTGGGAAATTACTAAACAACTCTTAGAAAATCACAAGGAAAAACTGACCGCCAGTCCTCATAGGTAACCTAATGGGTCGTGGTCAATGACCACGACTCGTGGTCATACTCTTTGAGTACATTGCCCAGAAATCCTTGATGGTCACCACGAGGGACCTAACGGGTCGTGGTGAGCGACCATGGATCGTGGTCACCTATCGTGGACCACACTGCCCAAATGCCCTAAAGATCCTGACGGGTGACACCACGACTCGTGGTCACACATAATGAGTCATGGTGAGGACTCGTGGGGTACACTGCCTCACACCTTAACATTTGACCCAGGTCTGACCACGAGGCACCTAACAGGTCGTGGTGCCTGACCACGAATCATGAGGTCTTCTGTTGGGTACACTGACTCTCCCTTCCATTACTCGACCACCCTACCCGCGACTGACCTATCGGGTCGTTAGGTCTCATAACGATTCGTTAGCTGAGTCATTCTGAGGCATTTTCGACAGATTTCTAGATTTTCTAATTTAAGTCTCGAATCTAGTCTTTGAGTTTCCAAGGCATTACAATATCCCCCCTTGGAAACATTCATCCTCGAATGTTGGAAAAAACCTAGATAAGCAGAGAATTTCAATCACTATGCTCAAATACTGCTCAATTAACCCCAAAACTGATAGAATGACTACCTCCGATTCAAAATACATAATTGAACTGAATTCACTTTTCATACATACATCCGAAGTCATAAAGTAAACTTAGACACATAAATTGAACCCAACAACTACATTAGTTTCTAAAGCAAAATCAATATTTTAAGATGTAACAGAGTCGATAGCGAATAAATGTGGGTATTTGGCCATCATATATGCTTCAGCCTCCCACGTAGGTCCCTCAACCTGCTGATTTCTCTATAAGACCTTGATTGAAGCTATTTCCTTGTTCCTTAGTTTACGAACTTGATAGTCAAGGATCTGGACTGAGACCTCCTCATATGAGAGACTATCCTTTATTTCTACACTGTCCAAAGGTACAACTAAAGTTGGATCTCCGATGCTTCAATAAAGACACATGGAATACTGGGTGCACAACTGCTAATTATGAAGGTAATTCTAGCTCATAGGCCGCATTGCCAATATGACTCAAAATACTATAGGGTCCATATACCTGGGACTTAGTTTGACCTTTTTCCCAAATCTCATCACCCCCTTCATGGGCAAAATTTTCAAATAGATCCAGTCATCAACTGCAAACTCCAACTCTCTTCTCCTCACATCGGCATAAGGTTTCTGACGGCTCTGAGCTGTTTTCATTTTTTTTGGATGAGTTGTACTTTTTGCATTTCCTCGTGAACTGAGTCTGGCCCTATCAAGGTAGCTTCACCAACCTCAAACCACCCTATAGGAGATCTACACCTCCTGCCATATAATACCTCAAACGGGGCCATCTGAATGCTAGAGTGGTAGCTGTTGTTGTATGCAAACTCTATCAGAGGCAAATGATCATCCTAACTGCACTTGAAATTGATCGCGCATGCTCTCAACATATCTTCTAGAGTCTGAATAGTCTGCTCAGCTTGCCCATCTGTCTGTGGGTGAAAAGTTGTGCTGCGCTCTACCTGAGTGCCTAGTCCCTTCTGAAAAGACTTCCAAAAATGTGAGGTGAATTGAGTTCTTCTATTTGAAATGATAGCTAATGGAACCCCATGAAGTTTGAATAACTCCCAAATGTATAGTCTGGCATAGTCCTCAGTTGTATCCGTTGTTTTGACTGGGAGGAAGTGTGCTGACTTATTCATCCGGTCTACTACTACCTAGACTGAGTCATGATGCTGACGAGTCCGAGGTAGACCTATAATGAAGTCCATGTTTACTTCTTCCCACTTCCATGTGGGTATGCTGATATCCTGAGTCATGCCTCCTGGTCTTTGATGCTCTACCTTGATTTGCTGGCAGTTTGGGCACTTGGTTACGAATTCAGCGATGTCTCTCTTCATGCCGTTCACCAGTAAATATCCCCCAAATCGCAGTACATTTTAGTAGCACCAGGGTGAATGGAGTATCTCGAATTATGTGCTTCAGCTAGTATCTGATGTCTCAACTCACCAACATTCGGTACACACAATCTGACCTGGTAACGGAGCACACCATCTCCCCCTTTGGAGAAAGCTTCTATTTCTTTTTTGAGAACTACTTCTTTAAGTTTGAGTAAGATGGGATATTCATCTTGTCTGGACTTCACTTCAACTACGAAGGAGGAATCTGACCCACTTTCAATTACCACTCCACCCTCGGCTGAATCCACCAACTATACTCCCAACCGAGCTAGCCTGTGAATATCCTTTACTATTTCCTTCTTGTCCTCTTCAACATGAGGTATTCTTCCCATAGACATCCTGCTTAGTGCATCAACCGCCATATTGTCTTTGCTCGGGTGATACAACACACTCATGTCGTAGTTTTTTGGTAGCTCCAACTACCTTTTCTGATGAAGATTTTGGTCTTTCTGACTGAACACATACTAAAGACTCTTGTGATCTGTGAACACATCTACGTGAGCCCCATATAGGTAATGTATCCATATTCTCAATGCAAACACCACCACTACCAACTCCATATTCTCAATCTGCTGGGCCTAGAAAATCAGGCTTGAGAGGTCCATATACCTAATCAGTATCGGTGTCTTGCATTCCTTGAGGACCAAGTTCGACACTCCATTCACAAACTTCAGCATGCGAGCCCTTGGCTCGGCCACCATCTCTGGAGCGCACTTAGACAGCTTGGTAAACTCTAGAGCATACTCCTCTACTATTCTATTCCTTTGCCTCAAGTTCATAACCTCCGCTACCTTGGCTTCTCTGAGCTCCCTGGGAAAAAATTGTCCAAGAAGGTTGTGTTGAACTCCTCCCACTCCACCGGTCCTGCTCCCGCTGGCCGCCCCTCTTTCCACTGTTCGTACCAGACCTAGGCTACCCCTTTTAGGTGGTAGGCTGCCAAGTCGGCAGTCTCAAAGGAGCTGACAACCATAATACGGCTAATCTTTCGAATCTCATCTATGAACTCTTGGGGGTCCTCCCCCACTTTGGATCCCTGAAAATATGGAGGGTTAATATGGGTGAAGTCCTGCATCCTAGAAACGGCTGCTGATCCATTGTTGTTAACTGGTACTACTTGCTGGGACACTTGATTGGTGATTGTTTGAGCAAGAAAATGGATAGCCGCCCTAAACTCTGCGGTGGACACTGTGTCATCCTGAGGGGCTACTAGGGCTGGTGGGGCAGGTCTGTTGGCGTTACTGGCCCTTCTTCCGTTGCCACGTATGGGAGACATGATTCACTGAAACGAAGTAGAGCACAAGTTAGAAAGACATTTCTCTGACTGAACTTTAACGCACTATAAAGAGTATGAACAAAAGAGAGTTTTCCTAATAACATCTCGTAACCTCCTAGTCATAAATGTGGCACGCTTCACACCCATGAAAAGGAATCTACTCGATGCGGCTTTCAGACATTCCGAGGATACTCTAAACCTAGGAATCTGATACCAAGTTAGTCACACCCCGAGTCTACACCCTGGACGGAACATGGTACCTGGAGTCACAAATAATCCCAAGTCAAACCTTGGTCTATGATACACTAGAATTCTAAGTAAACATAATAGCGGAAGCCTTAGAATAATAATGTAAGAAATTCTGAATCACATAGCTTAAAACATCTGAGCAATAATAATAAACTGAAACCATGTTTGTGTCTGAAAGCCATCAAACTGAGGAGTTGCTGGGAAAATCTCCCAACTAACTCTAAGTCTAACTAAAATAATAAAGGAAACTGAAATAAATGAAATAATTTCCTCGAGAGATGAGGACTCACACTTCTGCTTCTAAAGGAGAGACCTAAACGAAATCGGCTAACGGCGCTGGGTCTAAGAACCTGTGGCTGTATCATAAAACGATACAACATGAAATTATGCGTCAATACTTTGAATGTAATGAGTAATCAGGAAAGAGCATAACAACATATAAAAGACTGAGCTGAAATCCACAGTATGGAAACATTTTCAAGAAATAAGGAAATCTCATCCGACAAGCAGTATTATAGTTTTCTCATTCGTGCCAGGGCTAAAATCATTCTTATGAAGGGAGAAATTACTCAACATCTAAACAATAAGGAATACTATAAATTTAGCCCAAATCACACTTCACAAACCGTGAGAAATTTAATATAATACGTTTCACTTGAAAACTCAGGGCTTAAATTCACTTTCGTAGGAACATCAACAATTTGGTCAAGAACTGATGGAGATTATATCAACAGTAAACACGAATATCCTTCTAGGTGAAATCAATGATAACAAACATGTAATTTTTTCATACTCAAAAATTTAGGGCTAAGACTGATAGAGAACTAAAAGAGGGCTTTGGGGGGGGGGACACAAGGGAAGAACTATTCCCTTGTTGAATTACCACATACCTGACTAAAAACTCCTCGGATAAGAAGACTTGAACTACTACAATGGAGGAAAACCCTAAGCTTTCTTGAGAGTTTCTTGAGAGGAGAGCTACGATGTTTTTTTGAGAATGTACGTGGCAAATGAGGGGAGAGGCCGTTCATTCCCACTAATAGATATGAAATTACGTCTAAAATGATGTAGTTGAAAGTTTAGGAGAGTGGAAAATTACTAAACAACCCTTATAAAATTACAGGGAAAAACTAACCGCCAGTCCTCACGGGTGACCTAACGGGTCGTGGTCAATGACCACGACTCGTAGTCATACTCGTTGAGTACACTGCCCAGAAATCCTTGATGGTCACCACGAGGGACCTAATGAGTCGTGGTGAGCGACCATGGCTCGTGGTCACCTGTCGTGGACCACACTGCCCAAATGCCCTAAAGATCCCAGGAGTGACACCATGACTCGTGGTCACACATAACGATTCATGGTGAGGACTTGTGGGGTACACTGCCTCACACCTTAGCATTTGACCCAGGTCTAACCAAGAGGTACCTAACAGGTCGTGGTGCCTGACCACGACTCGTGAGGTTTTCCATTGGGTACACTGACTCTTCCTTCCATTACTCGACCACCCTATCCACGACTGACCTAACGTGTCATTAGGTCTCATAACGACTTGTTAGGTGAGTTGTTTTGAGGCATGTTCTGCAAATTTTTAGATTTTCTGATTTAAGTCACGGATCTAGTCTTTGAGTTTTCTGGGCATTATAGAAATTACTGAAAGACCCTTGGAAATTCACAGGAAAACTGACTGCTAGTCCCCCACGGAGGACCCTATGACTCGTGCCCAGTGACCATGATTCGTGGTCACAGTCGTTGAGTCCACTGCTCAGGATCCCCCTATTGGTCACCATGAGGAAGACCACGACTCGTGGTGACCAATCGTGAAGTTCACAACCAAAATTCTCCTAGTATTCACATTACCCTTGACCACGGGTCATCTCACGATTCGTGGGTGGACCGCTACTTGTGGTCACACCCGTGGTCACCCCAACCACAAAAATTTCTAAATAAACCCCCAGGTCTCACCATGAGTTACCTAACGACTCATGTTCACTTCCCCACGGGTCACAGAACGACTCGTTCTGTGACCTGGAGAAGATTTCACAGTTTTCTCTAATTTGAGTCCCGGGTCTAGTCCGTGAGTTTTCGAGGCATTACCGCAATCCAAGATAAATTTTTTATTTTTATGTGTTTGTTCAAGTGTATAGGTGATAGTTCATAATTTTCAACAAAATAATTTGAGCATGAAATGCCTAGATGGGGGAAACTGCTCTTGCTCCCACAGATGACGAGGAGAAGAGGCCCAGGGAATTCTTCTTTCACTCTTTTACTTTATGCTTATTTGTTTTAGCACTGGGGACAGTGTAAGTAATTAAGTGTGGGGTGGGAGAAGTAAACTTCGTATTACCATGCATGCCTTAGTTGCTAAATTTACACATGGTAGGCCTAGTTTTTTTTTTTTTGAGATTTATGACTTATCCTGTATGCTTGTTTTTTTTTGTAGTGGATTTAGGTTTATTTTATTTTAGGTTCCTACGGTTTTTGTTTTCAGTGCTTTTCCGGTGGATGGTCCCTTGGAACCTACTAGAGAGTCTATATTTTTTTTATTTTTAGTCAATGAGTCATGACTTTACCCGATGATGGATGGATGACGACCGTATTAAGGGTAAAGTAGTCATTAGTAAGAACAAGACTTGAGCCTTACGAATGCTAGGTGCTTTACTTTAGGTATCATTGAGAATTTATAAAAATTCACTCAAAAATGCATGAAAAAGGTAGAAACACTTATTCTTTTGGAAATCGACTCTTGTACTTGAAAAGAATGAGCTTAATTATGTTATGGATGCAAGATGAACATATGTGTTTATGCGATTTTGATTTCCATTATTAAACCAGTTTGTGCCAATGTGTGAGGAAGTTTTGATATACTCCATGCATGTAAATTGATGTCTAGAACTTTCCTGGTATGTGTGCAAAGAGAAATAAGAATGATGGATTTAGGAAGTGATATAGACATTTTTTTGGTAGCCTTGTTTTTATCCTATTTTACCTACCTTGATTGTAATTATCCTATTTAGCTATCTTTGAGCCTTAGCCTATTCTTTTGATAGCCATATTACAAACTTAATTCCTTTTTTTTTCTATTAATCTTTATTTCATCCAAATAACTCCTAGAGCACTTTAATGAAAAATTTTGCATGAAAGGAGCATGATTGGAGAAGTAAAGGGAAAAACTAAAAAGTGTGGAAATTGAAAGAAATTAAAAAGGTGAAAATTGCTAGACAAGGAGGGTGAAGTTAGTGGGAAAACAAAAAAGAAGAAAAAGAGTTTTGAATTGACAAGGATGAAAAAAATGTGAGTAAGCTCAAGGTTGTATAAAAAAAAATCCCCACTAATCACCTAAGATGAAATATAGAAATAAAAGGAGGTATAAGGAGAAAATTTAAAAATTGCGGAAAGTGCTAAAAAAATTAAAGTGTTGTGAAGTATTAAAGTGCTTAGGGAGATTAATCACTATCTTGGCCAAATAGTCCCAACCTGTCCCTTAGCCTACATTACAACCAAATTTAAGTCCTAATTGATCATTGATTCATAATTCTATATTAGCGAAGTAATTACACTAAGAGCAAGCCTATGGGTCGTCTTTTGCATGCATGTTTTAGTTCCTTGGGAGAGTGAGCGAAAATTATTTTATTTATGCCCAAATTTATATTGACTTATATCTTGTGTGAGAAAGGGCATCTCTCCAAAATTGTGAGGGGCACAATCGTAAGACTTTGGTGAATCTTGATTGCCAATTTACTGTAATTCCCCGGAAAGGCCTAAGAATAGATCCGGGAGTTGAAGTTGAAAACTGCAAAAAATCTGGAATTTTTCACCAGTACGACTTGAGGTACGAATCATGATTAGGACCTACAACTCGTGACTCGAGTCGTGGTGAATTTAGGGAGCCTGAGTTCATATCACGGGTGGTCCTATGAATCGTGACGCGTAGGTACGACTTGTGGTGAAATTCTCAGTGGTGCCAGAGTGAGTCATCACGGGTCATGGTACGACTCGTAGGATGTAGCAACGAGTCGTGATGAGGATTCGTGGTTCAGTCGTATTTTGTATGGGTAGATGGTACCACGACTGACAGTATGACCCGTAGGATGGTACTACGAGTCGTGGCCAGATTCAGAAGATTGAAAAGCGGTGAGGTGACCACGAGAGGTGACCATGAGTCGTGAATTCGTGGTACGACTCGTGGTATGAGTCGTGGTCGGGGACAGATCTATCTTTTAGGGAAATTTCATCAAGGGCAAATTTGATTTTTCTACGCTTTTGGACCCTAAACCACGTCATTTTGGGGTCGGGATGGGTCTTTTAAGGAGGAAAAACTCATGCTAAGTCTCATTTGAACATTTGCAAGAACTAGAGAAGGGAGTAGGAGGAGATCCAAGGGTTCTTCTTCAATTCTTCAAGTTTCCACCTAGGGTTTTTCGAGGGAGTTAAGAAGCAAGTAATTCCAGGTATGTGGGGTTTTGAATGGGTAGCCTAGTCCCTACCCATGCCCAATTTCTCCCTAATTCTATGTTTGAAGTTACCAAAACTTTATGGGTCTTTATCAAATTGCACGATTCCTTAAAATTTGAAATGAACTTGTTATGGTATGCCTAACTTATGAATTTCAAATTTATTTGGTCTGATTTTACTTGTTTATTCAATATTTTTATGATTTAACCCCTCTAAAATTATAGATGCCCAATCATGAGAAGTTTTAGTAAAGTTCATGGTCATGATGATTTCTCAAGCGTAATACGAGATTTTGAATTTTAAGCATGTCTTCAACTACTCATGTTATTATGATCATGTTCCTATGAATTTAAGCATTTCAAGCATGATTTAAATTAAGGGAAATTCCCACATGTCACTTATGATTTATGAACTATGATTTTGGCCGATTCACGGGACCAATTCCATGGCTAGTATTACGAATTCTCAAGTATGATATGATTCTCACGATTTAACTATCCATGCATGTCATGTATGAATTTCTATGAGCACGTTGCATGTTTGGGGAGTAGTACTTAACACTGAGTAGGTTTGGGGCCCAGGTTACGCCCCGAATCTCAGAACTATATGCCACCGTAGATTATGTTTGGGACCTCCTCAGTGACTGTCCCATATGCCCTACGGGGCCTTCATGAGTGATATCACGCCTTTCATGGTTCATACCCTTGGCAAGGTATGAACGACCTCCCGACTTGATTTACAAGTCGGGCTCCATGTGTGCTCATATGGGGTATGTCGGTTGTAGAAATCTCCCATTGTTCCTCATGATTTTAAAGAATGAATGATTATGCTTTTTTGGCTCAAGTTATATTTTATGAAATGTTTTCTCTCATGTTATGACTATGACAGGTTTATGAATATTTTTAACATCTTGAGCCTTACGATATACTTATGATTTCAGTCTTATGATCATGATGTCCCCACTCCTATAACTTTTATGTTTTAAGTGTTGTTTTGCATACCTTACATACTCAGTACCTTCCAAGTACTGACCCACATATTTTTAGGATCCGATTCGAAGGTTCAACATCGTTCCTAGCTTGCTCTCAGTTCTGCTCTCAGCTCTATGTGGTGAGTCCTCATGATTCGAGGGCTTCATGTTCAGACCTTGTTTATCTTTTGTTTCTAGAATGTTGGGGTTAGTTGGGGTCTTGTCCCTTCAACTCGTCTATTATGATTAGAGGCTTTCAGACTTAGTTGTAGTATTTCGCTATTTATGCTCGAATTATGTATTACGGTTTCTTATATATTTCATGTCATGTTTTCATTTAAATTCATAATTTTTAAGTTAAGCCTTCCTCCTTATGTGTATGAATTAGATATATGCTCATGCCATGGGTTGACTTAGAGACTTTTGGGCCTCCTTGTCTCGTGTCTACGATCCAGGTATACTCTCGGATCATGAAAAACTTGGTATCAGAGCCATATGTTCAGATGTGTCCTAGGGAGTCTGAAATCCGCGTTAGGTAGAGTCTTTTTCATGGGTGTGAAGTGCGCCACACATATGACAAAGAGGCTACTAAATGTTTTAGGAAATGTTCCCTTCTTTCATGATCTATGTCGTGCGGTGAAAATCTCTCTATCCTTGTAATTCATGTTATTCGCGATTGCATAAAATTATGGCTCCTAGACGGATAAACGGAAGGAGGAACAAAAATGATGAAGGCCACGAGGGTGGCCATGATAATGGGCGTCAGCAAGCCCCACCTGTTCAGGAGCCCCAGGCTCCAGAGCCAGCTGCCCACGCTGAGTTTTGGGCGGCTATTCAAATGTTGGCGCAGGCTTTGACCGCTCAGATCAACCAGTAGGCTGTTGCGCATGTTCCACAGAACGGAAATGCAGCGGTAGCCCAGATCAGGGACTTTTTAAGGATGAACCCTCCTGAGTTCACAGGGGCAAGGGTGGACGAGGATCCACACGAGTTCATTGAAGGGATCTTAAAGGTCACTCAGGTGATGAGGGTGATGAATGAGGAGTGCATTGACTTGGCCTCTTATTAGCTGAAGGAGGTCGTTTATATTTGGTTCAAGCAATGGAAGGACAGCAGGGCAGCGGGAGCGGGCCCTATCAGTTGGGATGAGTTCCACATGGCCTTTCTCGTTAGGTTCTTCCCTCGGGAGACGAGGGAATTAAAAGCAGCCGAGTTTGTTAACCTCAAATAGGGAAAGATGACGGTGCTAGAATATTCACTTGAGTTCACTCGCCTGTCAAAGTATGCCCCAGAGTTAGTGATCGACTAGAGGGCGCGGGTGAGCAGATTCGTGCAGGGAGTAGCCGAGTATCTGGACAAGGACTGCAGAACAACCATGGTTCATCAGGATATGGACTACCCACGGATAGTCCTCTATGCCCACCAGATGGAGGTAGGTATTATACCTCGAGAATTCAAGAATTGGACCCATAAGTGAATCAGGAGAGAAATTGAAAAATGTTGCAGCAGATGCAGAACAGTTCACTTAACGACTCGTGAGGAGGCCTAACGATTCGTTAGGTGGCTCGTGGGGAAGGCCTGAGATGTTGAAGGACTCGAGGTCCTCACGGGCGATGTAACGACTCGTGGTCAGTCACCAGGAGTCGTCAGGTCAGTCGTAGGGTGTTCCTAGAAAAGGACAATGAAGCTTATCCAGTGTACTTGATGGATGGCACCCAACGACTCATCATCAAACCTAACGACCCGTTAGGTGGGCTGTTACCAAGCCAGTGGAGTTTTCATGAATGATGAGGTAGTGTACTTGACGGGTGAACCAACAGATCATGTTCCCTAGTAACGAGTCGTCAGGACGTCCGTTAGGAACCCCTGACAGTTATTTTTAGCATTTTCAGTAAAGGGCTTTTTCATAAATCCTTAGTTCTAAGGGCCTATAATACGTCGTTTTAAGCTCGTAATAGAGGGTTTTAAGCTGAGAAAGACCCATCTAGGCCATTTTCTTCATGCATGCAAGGGTGAGAGCTTAAAGGGAAGAAAGTGAGGAGAAATTCAAGGTTTTCAAGGGAAATCTCAGCTAGGCAATTAGGAAGAGTTAGGATTCTTCATTCCCAGGTATGTAAGGCTATGAGTGGGTGCTTTCTTCCACACCCACGCCCATTCCCTATCAATTTGTGATTTATTTGAGATGATCAAGTATGGGTTTTCATTCAATTGCATGATTCTTACATTTCTACTCATGGGAATGATTAATTGAGTGGATATTGATGATTTATCGAGCTTGAGTGGATTCTAACTTAATTTATTTTACAAAATTAATTTCTAAAAATTGAATCGAAAATGCCTATGTGTGGAGAGTTTCTAATATAATGTGATGATGAAAAGCATGTTTCAGACTTACCCATGATTTTGATAATATATTCAAAGAAGGTTGAATTGACCCGAGTATAATGATGCTTTGTGTAGTGCCCAATGATGAGGGTTGCTGATGATTTCTCTTGAATTGATTTTATTACTCGTTTTGGAGTAAAATCTCCCAAATTATAATGTTTCCAAATGAATTGAATGGGTCCAAGTATGATAAGGTTTTGGGCAAGGTCCCTATGTTGATGATAATGAAGTGATATTTCTAAAGTAGCCTTATCATATGATTTTTGGAGAAAAGTCTCCCACTATTCTTGAGCTTGTAGTATGTGTCTTAGTAAAGCTTCTCATATGCATGAATTCATAATTTAGATGTATGTCTCCATTAAGCTTCATTTCACACGATGTTGAGTTTAAGCATGATTCTATTCTAAGCTTTGTAGAGAGGAAAATGTTGAGCTTCATATTTATATGATGTATAATGCATGCATGATTTCATAATGAGCTTTGTCAATAGACAATGTTGAGTTTCGTTTCATGCGATGTTGAGTTTATGTGTGACTTCATGTTAAGCTTCGTCACTAGACAATGTTGAGCTTCGTATTTATATGATGTAGAGCATTACATGTTTTGGGAGAAGAGTCTAGCACCGAGCAGGTTAAGGGTCGACTACCCTATGCCCCAGAACTACGCGCCAACTTAGGTTAATTCCATCATATTATTGGGACCTCCCTTGAAAGCTATCCCCGGCCCGATTGGCCCTTGAGTTTGATATCGATATCATGGTATCGTCCATCGCTCTGACAAGGTTATGGAAGGCTCTACCCACTTGAGTGTGATAGTTGGGACCACGTAAGCTCTATCGTGGTATGTCAGTTAAGTGACGAGTCTCCCACTATCTATATCATTTGAATTTGCATATCCATTACTCATGATGATTATCTTATGCATGCATGTTTAAAAAGCAAGGTTTGACTCATTGTTCAGCTTTTGATATAAATGTTATGATTTAGCCTTGAGTCATTCAATTTAGGCATGATGTTCTAACGCCATGCATGACCATGTATTAAATAAGAACGATTTCATAATGAATGCTTGTGATCTTTTCTTACCCTTAAAGGCTATCAGATATGTATGAATTGTTTTGAAATACTATTATTGCTCTAGCAGTTTTACTTACTTTGCATACTTGGTACATTTCACGTACTGACCACATACTTTTTATGATGCATCGTTTCATGATGCAGGATCGGGTTCTCAGGTTCAGCCCCGTTCGTAGCTTCCTATCAGAGTTAGCATTTGCTTGCTTGGTGAGTCCTCATCCTTCGAGGACTAGACTTTCAGTTATTTTGAGCGTATTTTCAGTTTCAATATCTCCGAGCTAGTTGGGCGTGTTGTACCATCAATTCGTCCAAATTAGAGGCTTATCAGACTTAGATATGTATTCAACTTCAGATGTTCATTCTGTTGTTATGTTAAGTTAGGCTTCCGTTGAGTTGATATTTATGTTTCCTTCCTGTTTATTGAACGAGTTAGTGAACACTTATGCCATGGGTTGACTTGGGGTCTCTCAGGATCCCTCTTCTCATATCTACAATCCGGGTCCCTTCTCATGTCGTGACAACAACTCATATGAGGCAGAGAGAGGCAAAAACGGCCAGAACTGATAGCCACAGGTTCTCCTAGCCGAGGACAGGGGGTGGGCCTCACCAGCAGTCCCAGCACAGGTCCATTACATTAGCACCATCTTCAGCTAGTACCCCATCTAGGCCTTAAGACGATCAGAGGAGCAGGGCCTCAGGTTCGAGGGGTCAGAATAGCATGCGCACAAAGCGCACTTTTCCATCTTGTGCTAACTGTGGCAAGAATCACCCAGGAAATGTTTGGTGGGCTCAGATGCTTGTTTTGGGTGTGGAAAACTCGGACACAGACTTAGGGATTGCCCCGCAGCTAGGTCAGGGGGTGGTGGAGCCCGCACTTCAACAGCTAGTTCAGCAGTTCCAGTGGAACGTCAAGCTCAGCAGGGTGCTTCAACTGGTTCAGCTGGCGGCCAGTTCCAGAACCAGTTCTATGCAGTTGGCTCTTGATAGGAGCATGAGACTTCTCCCGATATGGTTGTGGGTATGTTGCGAGTCTTTCATATTAATGCTTATGCTTTGTTAG
>JACEIK010000443.1:273908-287368 GCA_018107945.1 Datura stramonium | reverse complement strand
CTAAATGACATCAAAAGATCCATAGAAATCATGCATGCAATCACAAGTACATAGAATTTTTTTTTAAACTGGGTCGATTTTTTTCAAAAATCCAAAACTAGTGCATTTTTATTGGCTGACTACTCCTAAGCTACTTTATAATTAAATAAAAATCATAAAAATAAAAATAAAATCCTAAAAATGCCCGTTATGCTAGATAGAATGCCCGAGGGAAAAGAAACACGACAAGAAAAATCCTCGGACGAATCTAAAAACCCAAAAATACAAGTACACCCCCTCCCTTTTTTGAAAATTGTGCTTCATCCACGAAGCATGAACTACAAGAACAGAGGTAAGAGAACATACATGTGGCGCTCTAAGTGCACCTGTCATCCTGTAGAGGAGGTAGCTCCACTTCAATTGTGGTGCTAGCAATGGCCGGCACACTCACTGGTGTGTCAACAGGGAGAGTGGTTACCCCCTCAGTAGGCTTGGCTGTCTCTACTGCCTCTGCGATGATCTGAGTTGAATGTGGCTCACCTGAAGGTTCCTTACCACTAGTAAGCTCAGGCTGAGCCATGGTAGAGCTGCCTGCTACTCTAGCTGGCTCCGACATGTGTGAGTCATGAGTCTGCATACTATCCACTCGTGCCCACTTGCATTCTCTTCTATCTTTCTTCCTTCTCTTCCTCAAGCTCTCTTCTTCAATATCCTCGAAGACCCTCTTCTTTCCTTTCTCCTTTTTAGCTGTCTAGGCTCCCAATAAGCTGCCAAGTCAATCTCTTCATCCAGCTCCTCATCCAAGTATGGAAGAGTGGGAGCTGCTATCACTGTAGACTGTCGTGATGCTAGCTCAGTCACTTGGCTTCGAAGAGCTCCCAACTCCTCCCGGAGGCTGCTTGTGTCTATATGCTCCACCATACGTCTATTAAATCGACTCTCAAATCCATCGAGCCTTGCATGTAGGGCCTGTATGGCTATATCTATCTCTGCTTTCACCCAAGGCTTCACATTCTCTATCACTACCTGTATTTTTCTTTCGGCCATCATCAATCTTTTGGCCAATTTCTGGAGAAAGTACAGGGGCACTAGAGCGTACCCTGCTGGTGTCTGGCTCGGATGGCTGGGCAGTGGTGTAGCATAAGTGTTGGGAGCTTCCTCTGAATTACCGGCATCTATAGCCAGTGTCTCTCTCTTCTCCTGTGAGGTGGGGGCATTCACCTATGTGCCCCTACTAGCTGGGTCAATGGAACTACTATGGGAAGTCAGTCTTGACTCACCGGGTTCATTTCATCCCGGATCAGGCCAATGTCTGCTATCCTATGCCCTCCAATTAAGCTCTCCTCTCCCTGTCGCACTGGAACTCCTACCTCTTTGCATAATATGAAGACGAGGCCGGGAATGGGATGGTAGTGCTCAATCCCATAACCCGATCTCGTATCTCCTATGCAATAATCCTCGGGATGTTTATAGGGTATCTGGACATGATACATGCCACCAAGGCTGCTCTATCTGCACTTAGAGTGTTGTCATTGACTGTTGGTGCTAATCGGTGGCGCACTAATGTCCAACAGGCTTTTTCTATGAAGTTGAGTGAATTTTTAGTAACCTGTGACCCACTCTACTTCCTCTTTATCCTTAGTTATAACACCCGCCAACCACTGTAGCTGCCTCTTTCTTTCCTCAAAGCCCAACTGCCTAATTTGTTTTAGTGCCTCCACCCGATACTCTTATTCTAGCATGACATGTGGAGGTATTGACTATCACCTTACTTCTAAGAAAGTATGCTCGAAACTTCTGAAATGCAAAAAATACAGCCAAAAGCTCATGTTCCGTCACAGTATAATTTTTATGAGTTGCATTTAGAGCCTTGCTAGCATAATAAATCGGATGGAAAATCTTTTCACGCCTTTGACCCAACACAGCTCCTAGGGCCACATTGCTAGCATCACACATGACCTTAAAAGGAAAAGACCAGTTTGGTGCCACTATAATGGGGGTAGTGGTCAATCTCTCTTTAAGGCATTCAAAAGCCTTCAGACATGCCTCATCAAAAACAAACTTCACCTCTTTCTCAAGCAGTTTACACAAAGGATGTGCAATCTTCGAGAAGTTCTTGATGAATCTTCTATAAAACCCTGCATGACCTAGAAAACTTTGAACATCTTTTATAGAAATTAGGGGTGGTAAACTGGCAATAACATCAATCTTAGATCTATCCACCTTAATACCCTTACCAGAAATCTTGTGGCCGAGCACTATACCTTCCTTGACCATGAAATAGCACTTTTCCTAGTTAAGCACCAAGTTGATCTCTTCACATCTCCGCAACACCTTGCTTAAATGAGCCAAACAATCTTCAAATGAATCACCCACCACCGAAAAGTCATCCATAAAGACTTCAATGATGTCTTCCACCATGTCAGAAAATATGGACATCATGCAACACTAAAAAGTGGCGGGTGCATTACATAACCCGAACGACATCCTCTTAAAAGCAAATATACCATAGGGAAAGTGAACATGGTCTTATCTTGGTCTTCGGGGGCTATAGAAATCTGATTGTACCCCGAATAACTGTCAAGGAAATAGTACCATCCTCTGCCTGCAAGTCTCTCTAAAATCTGGTCCATGAATGGCATCGAAAAGTGATCTTTTTGTAGCCAACGGTTCAGCTTCCTATAATCCATCCATACTTTCCAACTGGTGACTGATCTTAGAGGAATGATCTTGTTGTTAGCTTTTGGGACCACCGTGATTCCTCCCTTTTTTGGTACACACTGGACGGGCTCACCCATTTGCTGTCTGCAATAGGATAAACCACACCTGCATCTAACCACTTGATGATTTCCTTCTTGACCACCTCTTACATAGGTGGGTTCAACCTACACTAATGCTCAATACTCAGAATACAATCTGGATCTAGCTGGATCATATGAGTGCAAATTCCGGCTGGATTCCAATAATATTTGCAATGGTCCACCCAATAGCTTTTTTATATCTCTTCAAAATGGAGACCAAAGCCTCCACTTGTCATTCCTCCAAGTTAGCTGCAACAATGATCAATAACGTGTTACCGGCTCCAAAAAATACATACTGCAAATGAGACGAGAGTGCTTTGAGCTCCAATACTGGAGGCTCCTCAATAGATGGCTTGGATGGTGGGGTCACCCGATTCTTCAAGTTTAGATCAATCTTCTTTGGAGCATAAGTGTATTACCCCATGCCAGCAAGTGCATTAACAATCTCCTCACCCCCATGGATCTCCTCAGCACCAACATCCATCAAAACTGTTGTTAAGTCATCAAGAATCAAAAACTCCTCAATGGGTATAATTAGGAACTCTGGTTCCACAACATCTATTACGGAGACCACCCTCATATCATTTGGTTGCTTCATGGATCTGCATACATTGAATGTCACTTCCTCATTGTTCAACCGGAATTTGAGCTATCCAGTCTCCATATCTACAAGAGCACGTCCGATGGTGAGTAATGGTCGCCCCAAGATAATGGGGACCTCAAAATCAAATTCACAGTCTAGGATGATAAAATTGATCAAAAATATAAAGGACTCCACCTTCACTAGAACATCATATAGAATTCCCACCGGATTCTTCACCATATGATCTGCCATCAAAAGACGCATTGTAGTCGGTTTGGGGGCTCCCAAGCCCAACTGTCTGAAAACTGCTAATGGCATCAAATTAATATTAGCACTAAGATCACATAATGCCTTAGCAAAATTAAAGGCTCCAGTAGTGCATGGTATGGTGAATGCCCCAGGGTTTTCCTTTTTCTAAACAAGAGAACGAGATGCTATTGCACTACAATGGTGCAAATTGTATGCAGGTTCAAAACTCACAGTCCTCTTTCTAGTGATAAGGTCCTTCATGAATTTGGCATAGTCAGGCATCTGCTCAAGTGCCTCGACTAATGGGATATTCACAGACAATTGCTTCAACATGGAAATGAACTTGTGATACTTCCCTTGTATGACCTTTTTCTTCAACCGTTGTGGAAAAGGAGGAGGAGGTCTAGGGATCGGTGTGGACTTTTGTTTGTGTCTCCTTCTCCTTCTCATTGTCAGATCCATGCTCCTTTGCATTACTAGGAATAGTCTTTACCACTAAATCTTCAACCGAAATTGGATCCTCGGAATCTGCTATCCTATCATCATTAATCGATATGGGCTCTTCAGTTTCATCAATCACAACCGGCCTCGGAGGATCAATTGTTGTCTTCCCACTCCTAGTATTGACCGCCATGCAGTGACTGTCATTTTTTAGATTTTGCACTGTGTTGTTGGGAAGTGTTCCTTTCTGCCTCTAATTAATTGCAACAGACATCTGACTCAGCTTCTGCTCAATCTGCTTAATGGTCATGACATGTGATTCCACCTTTTGATTCATACTAGAAATATCAGCGCGGAGCTCCTTAAAATGGCTATTTGTTGTCTCCATCTGCTTAAGTATCTTGGACAACATGTCTTCAACCCTTGAACCACTCGACTCTGGCTCACAGTTCCTTGGAGGAACATACAGACCGCTTCTATCATTCTTGTACTCCTCACGCTTCTTCTAGTCTCCATTGTCTCTGTATTAGCCTCGGTTGTTATTGTTATCCTTGTAATAGTCTAGATCTTGGTTCCCATGACCTTGAAGCCAAGAGTCTTGGTTAGACCCTTGGGTGTTGGTCTAGAAACTCGCCCTTTGATCATTCAGATAGTTAGCTTCCTCCTCAGATTCAGATTCACCTCTATCATTTCTCGGGGCCTTGCCCTAAGAACCCACAACATTAACTTTCTCAGCTCCAGCTCCCATCATATGCTTAGCAAGCAACCCCATAGTGGTCTTTATCTTTGTAATATCTTGATCTCTTTCTTCATCCTTTCTTTTGTTCTGCAGACATACCTACTGCATAAGAACCAATCGGAATCTCCAACTCTCTTGTGTGCCATGCGCGGTTGGTTTTGGTGATTTTGTTAAGTAACTCAGCAGCTTCCGCATAAGTGTGGCTCATAAAGGTTCCACCAGAGATGGTATCAACCACCGCCTTGGTGTTAGCATTCAGAGACCTATAGAAGATATCCAACAATGTATCATCTGGAATCCAGTGATTGGACACCCTTTTGAGCTTCTTGTTGAAATGCACCCATGTCTCATGAAGTGCCTCTGAATTCAATTGCCTGAAGTTATATATCTCATCTTTCAGCTGCAATGCTTTGGACGGTGGGAAGAATCTTTCAAGAAAAGCACTCTTAAGCTCCCCTCAAGTAGTGAAAGAATCATTTGGTAGCTCATCCAACCACATCGTTGCCTAACTCTCTAATGAAAAGGAAAATAACCTCAGTCTGATTGCATCCTGGCTCACTCACAGTTGTTTGTATGCCTTGCAAATACCCAAGAAATTTGTCAAGTGAGTATGGCATCATCAGTTGCATGACCCACAAATATTCCCTTCATGTTGAACAGTTGGATCATAGCACTGGTAATATCAAACTTTGCCCCAGTAGGCAAAGGGGGAGGGAATAGCTCCAGTGGCACCGACTTCATCTATATCAGCATCATCATCCTCATCGAAATACCGGTGTCTCTATTGTTCTGTACCACTGTGCCTTCTAGCTCGCTCTACTTCGGCAGCTAGACGTTGCTCTTCAACAACCCTAGCTGACTCACGATCTCTAGCCAAAGCTTTCTCCTCAACCAACACTCTCTATGGCTTGGTCCACCATCTTATGTTTTAGTATGTTGGCCATTCTTCTTAGATTTCTTAGTGTCTTCTCAAGTTCGTGATCGATTTGAACCATGGATTTTCCTCGGCTCCTAGTACTAGGCATGCACGAACCTAAGACCTGTTAAAAACAAAAACAAAAAATAAAAAGAAAAAGAAAATAAGAACCAAGAGTAAAGCAAACACAATTAACAAAAGTCTTAGCCGTATTCCCCAACAATGACGCTAAAATTTGATGTCGCCCAAATTACACCTCGCAATTGAGATATAAAACGGTCGATGTCAAATATAGAACTCAACTAAGGTTGAGGTCAATCCCATAGGGAATACGGAAAGACTTGAGTTAATGTGAATGACTATTACTATCGGGTTACTTATTTTCTAAGGGGGAAAGAAATAAAATACTAAACAAGAGTAAAAACAACTAACTGCTAAAGTCAAATTCTGTTTGTATTCAATCAACAAATTGACTAGGATTGTGTTCCCCAAGACTTCATAACCACAAGGCTTTTAAACTAGTGATCTATTTCGATGTTTAACATGCAATATCGGTAAGTTAGGTTCACCTAAATGGTTGGTCCCCTATTTAGATGATTATCACCACACAACTTGGTCCATATACGGGTATATGCTTAATTAACCCTTACCCTTAATATCGGGTTAGCTATCCCCGGACAAGTTCAAGCTATTAGATGAGGGTTGATAGCCTCAAATCTCAGTTGTTAATCCATTTTCCCATTCACTACCTCCTTGATCCGATAAATAAGAATAAGGCAAGTTCTAACATTTGAAATCGTTAAGAAATAATTAAAACAAAGGAAAAAACAATACATGCATATAATTAAAATGAAGAAAAAAACAATACATGCATTAAACCCCGTTCATGAATCACTCGATGTGTCACCTATGTGTGTTAATTCATCATGGTTCCAACAATCCTAGTTATGAGATTAGCTACTCATGTTTAAATAATCACAATCACAAAATATTGGATAAATCATAATTGCAACTTATAAAAATTCATAGAAGAAAATCAAGTAAATTGAATATAACTCCAAACTTGATGAACAAAACTCCAATGTTGATTAATGCCCAAAATCAAGAACAAAGTTGTAAACTTTGTTTCTCGACCCAAGAACGATTGTTAACAACAATAGAATTTATGTGAAAGTTGGTAAAAATAACTGTGTCTGAAAAATAAACCTAAAAATTGTATTTATAGTTCCAAATAAATCTTTTCCTAACTAAATTTGGATTCCTGGTCGGCAGGGGTAACGGGCCATGTAACAACTCGTTGGGTCTCCCAACGAGTCGTGGCCAATGCAAATCTTCCATTCTCAGCAACAGACCCAGTCGTGGTAACGGTTCACCTAACGACTCGTCGTGGCTAGGCACGAGTCGTTGGGCCTCTTGTGGTATTGATTCACCAAACTTCCAGTGCACATGACAATTCCTACCAAAGTCCTCCTGATGAGTCGTCTCAACACCTGACGACTTGTTAGACCTGTTGTTGCCTTCACTGAATTTTTTTCAAAATTTCTCTTCTCAGTCGTCACGACTAACTTAATGACTCGTTACCAGACATAACGAGTCGTTCCTTCAATTTGTTGAGTGCACTGTTTCCTTCTTCATTTATCTTTAATTTCTTCCCATGACTCCAGGCACGAGTCGTTCCTTGGGACGACGACTCGTGACGTGCCTGGCAACCTTCTGTTCAGTCCTTTTCTACCTTACTTAGCCTATTTCCTATTTTAGACCTTTTTTCCTACAATATTCAACAAAAACGCATCATACCTATATAAACATACCCGAAATGTGCATAGTTTCTTGGTTTTAAGAGTCGAAAGTGCTGTTAAATCACGGCCCATCAGGAAGTTGCTTTGGATTCTTTGTGTTTGACCATCATTGTACCTGTAGAAAAAGAGAGTTAGAATTCCATATCTGAGATAGAAGATCAAGAAGTAAAGTCCTCTGTAAATAACCATGAGTCACAGTACAGGTCGTACCTTGGAGGTATGACTCGTATGGAGACCCATGATATCTCTGATGAACATTTAGACTCCCAGGTATGACTCATACCATGAAAGTACAATCCATACCTTAGTCGTATGAGGGTGCCCCTTTAACAACAATATCTCTGTATTTTTCCACGACTCATGGTACGACGCGTAGGTCGATTCCATAAGTCATAGGAAGCATCGTATTGTCACTTATAGACTTTACCCTTTCCAGATCTTTGGTAAGAATACCTGGTACGACTTGTAGTTGAAAACCATGAGCCGTACCAAAGTTCACACCTCAGGTCTTTTCTAATTTAGCTTAACGAGCCATCCTACGAGTCATAGTATCAAACCACGAGTCGTAGGAAGGCTTGTGAAGTATGTTTGTGCTTTACTTTTTATTCAGTTACAAGGGTTTCAATTTTAAATTTTTGGGTACTCAGACTTCCTCAGGTTTAGGCATGTGTTTTAACCCATTTTTAATAGCTACACATTCCTCCCCTTCTTACTCACTACCTGTAACTTTTTTTCTTTCTAGTGCAATGTGCAAGCTCGTCGATTTCCATCTTCTTTCCCAGTCATTCAAGTTTAATCACACTTTAATCATTGTCTATTTTGAATTTTTCGAGCAACACACAAACTCACAGAGGGTTTTGCACTATTACTTCAAACACACAAGTTTAATCTATTTCAAAGCAATATACTTACTTGATGCTTGTTTACTTTGATTGGGAATCGGGCTTAGGGCTAGATGGAGCTAATTTGAGCAAAAATTAGCTCGATTTCTTCTTTTCGGGTTACGGTAGTGAGGGAGTCGTGAGAGTTGTTCGTGATATGGGTTTTTGAGTGCATGGGAGAAGGGTCCCTTTGGGTTTGAGTTTAAATAAATTAGAGGGCAGGTTTTAAAAATATGGTCCGAGTTGAGTAATTTCAAGAAGTTTGACCCATCACGACTCGTGCCACGAGTCGTAGGAATGCCGCACGACTCGTCCCTTGGACCCGTAATGCACAGAGTTGAAAAACTTACCTGTGGACCTACGAGTGCATCTTACGACCCGTACCATGTGGTTGCGGTTCGTACTATGACTCGTAGGTCTTTGCCTTGTATAGCTTGCATAGTTCACAGGTACAGTAAGTACTACGATCCATACACTTGAGTTACAAGTCGTATGACCAACCATACCCTAAACTCCTGCACTGAATCACATCCCTGATCCTCACAACTCGTGCTACGACTTGTACAACTCTCTCATGAGTCATATTGAGAACCGTAGCACCTTCTCTTGTTGTTTTATTCCACTTGTTTTTATTTTCCCTACACACTAAACACACATTAGTTAAGTTACTTGAGTTGCTTCCTAAGAAGCGCTTGATTTAACGTCGCGGCACGATGTAGGTGGCCTGGTTACTCAGAATTCACCAAGCCACCACTTGTGTTGCCTCCTAAGAAGCACCTAATTAACATCGCGGCACGACACAAGTCTCTTGACTACTCAGACTTCGTCAACGAAATCAAATTCATCCTCTATCGCTGAGACTACACTATATTCCTTCGGTTACTGCATTGACAGATAGATGTTGAAGGTGACCTCTTCTTTATTCAGTCTGAACTTCATTTGGCCAACCTCCACATCTACTAAGTCCCTCCCAGTAGCAAGGAATGGTCTCCCCAAGATGATAGGGACCTCATAATCAACCTCGCAATCCAAGATCACAAAGTCTGTTGGGAATATGAATCTTTCTACTTTAACAAGAACATCAAACAGGATCCCCACTGGCTTCTTCACAGTTCTGTCAGCCATCAATAGCCGCATGGTAGTCGGTGTGGGGGCTCCTAAGCCCAACTTCTTGAACACAGCCAATGGCATCAGATTGATGCTTGCTCCCAGATCATAGAGTGCACTTGCGAACTCGAATTGCCAATTGTGCAAGGGATAGTGAAAGCACCCGGATCTTCCTTCTTCTAGGCCAGGACCCATGTAACTATGGTACTACAGTGATGTACATTATCTACAGGCTCATAACTCATGGACCTCTTCTTTTTCACAAGGTCCTTCATGAACTTAGCATATCCCCACATTTGTTCCAATGCCTTAACCAATGGTATGTTCACAGATAATTGTTTGAGCATTGACAGGAATTTCTGGAACTTACCATTCTCCACCTTCTTCTTCATTCTTTGGGGGACGGTGGCGGTGGTCGCAGGATAGCCTTGTAAATTTGTGTTGCACCTTGTTCAACTTCAGACCTTTTTTCACTAGTTGGGGCCTTAGGCAACTCAGCATTCTCAGCACATTCAATCTCAGCACTATTTTCATTATCTTCAATCACACTCTCTTTCTTCTGTTCAACAACAACTAGTAGGGGGGGGGGTCAACTGTGGTCTTACCACTTCTAGTCATCACAGCCATGTAGTGGCCATCATTCTTTGGGTTCTGGACTATGTTGCAAGGTAGTGTACCCTTATTTCTAAGGTTCAGTGATGCTAAAAGTTGCCCTAGTTGCTGTTCGATTTGCTTGATAGTTGTCGCGTGGGACTCCACTCTCTGGCCCATACTTGATATATCACCACAAATTTCCTTCAACTGATCATCAGTAGGCCTTACCTTTTCAGTATCTTAGCCATCCGGAAGAGGTAGTGCGAGAGTGGAGAGGTAATACAACTACGTCGAAAAGTAAGTTTATATCCTATCTTTGAGCGAAAAAGTTAATAGAAAAGGGTTGTATCTACCATATTATCAATATTCGGGATGTGCAAGCAGAATCCCCGACTCTCCAGTCTATCCCTATTGTTAATGAGTTCTCGGATGTGTTTTCAGATGAACTTCCCGGTATTTCCCCAGAGCGGGAAATAGATTTCTCTATAGATTTGCTACCAGATACTCAGCCCATATCCATTCCCCCGTACCGAATGACCCTGCTGAATTAAAAGAATTGAAAGAACAGTTGAAAGATTTGTTAGATAAAGGTTTCATCAAACCTAGTACGTCACCGTTGGGTGCACCAGTTCTGTTTGTAAGAAAGAAAGATGGTTCCCTATGCATGTGCATAGATTACTAGCAATTGAATAAAGTTACTGTTAAGAATAAATATCCTCTTCCGAGATTCGATGATTTGTTTGATCAGTTGCAAGGGGAGAAATACTTTTCTAAAATTAATTTGAGATTCGGGTACCATCAGGCTCGAGTTCAGGAGAAAGATATCCCGAAGACAGCTTTTAGGACCAGGTATGGTTACTTTGAGTTTCTCGTTATGTCCTTCGGGTTGACTAATGCGCCAGTAGTGTTCATGGACCTAATGAATAGTATCTTCAGGCCTTATTTGGATATGTTTGTGATATAATTCATTGATGATATTCTAGTCTACTCCCGCTCAGAAGCGGAACATAAAGATCATTTGCAGGCAGTACTTCAGATCCTCAGAGACCGCCAATTATATGCAAAGTTTTCTAAATATGACTTCTGGTTAAATTCTGTAGCTTTCTTAGGCCACATTGTATTAGAGGCTGGTATTCAAGTCGATTCGCAGAAAATTGAGGCAGTGAAAACATGGCCTAGACCTACGACCCCAACAGAGGTTCGTAGTTTCCTGGGGTTAGCTGGATATTATAGAAGGTTCGTGGAAGGGTTTTCTACTCTGTCAGCACCGTTGACTAAATTGACTCAAAAAGCAGCCAAGTTTTAGTGGACCGAAGCCAGTGTTAGTCTTGTCATAAGGTTCAGAGGGTTATGCGGTGTATTGTGACACTTCATGCGTCGGGTTAGGGTGTGTTCTAATGCAACATGGAAAAGTAATAGCGTATGCGTTGAGGCAATTGAGAAAACATGAAAAGAACTATCCCACCCAAGATCTGGAGTTAGCTGCAGTGGTTCATGCCTTAAAGATATGGAGGAATTACTTATATGGGGTGCATGTGGATATTTTTACTTACCATAAAAGTCTTCAGTACATTTTCACACAGAAAGAGCTGAATTTGCGACAACACTGTTGGTTAGAATTGTTGAAAGATTATGATATGAACATCTTGTATCACCCAGGGAAAGCTAATATTGTGGTGGATGCTCTTAGCCGCCGATCTATGGGCAGTTTGACATATCTAAGGCCAGAACAATGGAAAATGGCCCAAGAATTGCACCGACTAGCCAGCTTAGCAGTTCGGGTAGTTGATACAAGGGATAATGGAGCCATAATTCAGAATACCACAGTATCATACCTGGTTGTACAAGTAAAAGGGCGGCAGTATGAAGATCCTCAATTGGCATAGCTCAGAGATAAGGTACAACAGGGAGAAGTACTAACCTTTGAGGTAACTAAGGATGGGGTTTTGAGATGTAGGGTTCACCTCTGCCTTCTAGATGTGGCAGGACTTTGCCAGCAAATCATGGTAGAGATACATTATTCCCGTTATTCTATTCACCCAGGTTCAATGAAGATGTATCATGACATAAAAGAGATTTACTAGTGGCCGGGAATAAAGAAGGAGGTAGTAGCATTTGTAGCACAATGTCCTAACTACCAACAGGTAAAGGTGGAACAGAAAAAACCCGATGGATTGACCCAGGATATAGAAGTTCCTATATGGAAATGGGAGGAAATCAATATGAACTTCGTGACAGGATTACCCCGTACCACGTGTAGATTTGGTTCCATCTGGGTGATTGTTGACAGATTGACGAAGTCAGCTCATTTTCTGCCAGTCAGGACCACTTTTTCAGCCGAGGACTATGCCGAGTTATACATTAGAGAAATAGTTAGACTACACAGTGTCCCGGTATCTATCATTTCTGATAGAGGAGCATAATTTATAGCTAGATTATGGCAATCGTTTCGGAAAGGTTTGGGGACATAAGTCAATTTGAGAAAAACATTCCACCCTCAAACAGACGGGCAGGTAGAGCGTACAATTCAGATGCTCGAGGGTATGCTACAGGCGTGCGTGCTAGACTTCGGGTGTAGCTGGGATGAACATTTACCCCTTATTGAGTTTGCTTATAATAACAATTATCACTCGATAATTTAGATGACACCGTACGGGGCTTTATATGGGCAAAAGTGTAGGTCCCCAGTTAGTTGGTTCGAGGTAGGAGAATCAGAAATAATTGGGCCAGATATGATCCACCAATCAGAGGAGAAGGTAAAGTTATCAGAGAACGCTTGTTGACAGCTCAGAGTCATCATAAATCTTACACTGATGTGCAGCGTAGAAACCTGGAATTCAATGTAGATGATTGGGTGTTTCTGAAAGTCTCACCCATGAAGGGAATAATGAGGTTTGGTAGGAAGGAAAAGATTAGCCCGAGGTTTATCGGATCGTATCGAGTCCTCTGGAGAATAGGCCAGGTGGCATATGAGTTAGATTTGCCTTTAGAGTTAGAATCTGTTCACCCAGCCTTTCATGTATCAATGTTACGGAAGTGTATAGGGGATCCATCTCGTGTTGTGCCAGTTGAGGACGTCTAGGTCACCAAAGAGTTAGCCTATGAAGAGGTTCCTATGGACATATTAGATATGCAAGTTCGCAGGTTGAGAACCAAAGACGTCACCTCTGTTAAAGTATTGTGGAGAAACAGAAATAAAGAAGAGATGACCTGGGAAGCTAAGGACCACATGAGATGCAGATATCCTCAGTTGTTTCAGGATTAGTTCCGAGTATGCAGTTAAGGCAGGGTCATTGATTCAGCTATTGTTTATGATTCATGTTATTGATACTGTTTAGTTGATTTCCATTTTGTTGTGCAAGAGTTGATAT
>JACEIK010000443.1:213270-223283 GCA_018107945.1 Datura stramonium | reverse complement strand
ATACAATTTACATGAGAATGTACACAATTTATTAGACAAACAAGACTAAAGTTATACATTTGAGTATCGATTTGGCATATAAATATGCCCCTTATCACTCTCCTTCTATAAAGAAGCAACTTGGATGATTTCATAAGTAGTCAAAATTAATTTTTATCTTGACCTCTCCAAAAGTTTTTGTTACCATGGCCTCATCGTCCTCCTCCAGCAGCTCTTCAACCATTAGTTCAGAAAATTTACCCATATCTCAAGACCTGGTGGTTCACATATCTGCCACTACCACTTCAAACATTCCCCCTCCCGTGCAGTTCAAAATGTCTGATTTTGCAACTTGGAATGCCTTCAAAGCACAGTTCTTGTCCTCCTCTAACATTCCACCATTTCCAACTGGTTTGTCCATCAAAATTTTTTATGTATCTCCACTCCAATCAGCTCCAAATGAAGGAAATCCCATTGTAGATAGATTCCTCAAAGGGTTCGTACCCGTTTACGAAAGAAATTTGGCTCCCCTGTTCTTATTCCTGATGATGAACTGGATCATGAACCATCTCCTCCCACCAGTCCCACTCGGGTTCCTCTTACTCGAACTCGAAAAAGATAGAAAGAGGCAAATCTTGCACAAGCTCTTTATAAGAGTAAGAAAAAGATATATTCTACTCTCTCCTCTATTGAGAAACCATCCTCCTCGTCTAAGGAAGTACTGCTCACATCTGTTCGAAAATCCAAGGTGGTCAAAAAGACCATTCCCAAACCCACGTCCTTTGGGTTGCCCACATATCCTATCCAAACTCCCTCCCAAACACCTTCTATAACTCTTTCTAGACCTACTTCAAAATCCTCCTCCAAAATAACTCCGAAATTATTTACAAAACCCTCTCCCAGACCTGCTCCAAAACCCTCATCCAAAACGACTCCCAAATTCACCTCTAAACCCTCTCCCAAACCTTCCACCAAACCCTCTCCCACTCTACCTTCTAAACCATCTCCCACTCCTCAGACTAGAACTTCGAAACGGGTTCCTCGACCTGCTCCATCTCATGGTTCAGACTCTGATGACTCTGATGAGGATTTCTCTGTTGGGTTTGACACTTTTGGTCTCACTGATACCCAATTAGACCATTTGATACACTTTCAAAAGCGCACGATTCTACGGGGAAGAGTGATCACTGGTTTTGGGGGTCCAGACATGGAAGTTTTTCTTGCAAAATTAGAAGTTCAAGGATGGACATCCCTGTTACTTCAAGGTGATTTTCAGTGAAAATTTGGCAAACCTGAAGTGGTTGAGTTCTATGCTCATGGGTCTGCAAATGGTTCTCTTTTTTCCTCTACTGTCAGGGGTATATCTATCCATTTAGTCGCTGATAATTTGACCCAAATCTTGGGGATTCCTAACGGTGGGTGGGCTGACTATGTCAAGTTTGAATAGCCACCATTGGAAAATTTGCCTTCTGTCAGGGACATATGTAGAAAATTTTCAGGCCAACCAAATTTTGTCCAGCATAGGCGTATTCAAAAGAAGAAAATGTCCCCACTCCATCAGTTGTATTTCGATGTTGTTCATAAGGTCCTCATTCCTAGGAAGGAGAGAAGAATTGAGACTAACTACCTTGATCTCTCTCTAATGGAGCTGCTATACACTGAGGTTAAAATTGATCTACTTAGCCTTATGATAAAACATATGCAGTGGATTCTTACTAAGGATGATAAAGGACATGCTCTTCTCTATGCTTTTTGGTTGTCTTATGTTTTTGAGGATTATTCAGTCCCTATTCAAGTGGACCTTTCAGACAACTAAGGATATTATTGGGGAAGTGAAACATGTTGATCTACCTGTTTCAATGAGGAGAGTAGATACTCCTTTTGAAAAAATGTGCAATGCCCTAGCAGAAAAGACTGCTGAATTAGAAACTGCTCATCTTGGACATGCTCAAGAAAAGGCTACTCTTCAGGCAAAGATCACTGAGTTGGAGGCTACCCTGGAAACTGAAAGAGCTGCAAATGTCGATACCATTAGACGTCTGACCCAATTGCTTCCCTTAGCCCCTCCTTCTTAAAAGTCCTTGTGTTTGTTCCTAGCCTTTTGTTACCCAACCTATTCAGGCTTAGCTATTTTTTTTATGTTTCAATAATGTTTGGTTGTGATTACGGACTTTTTGTTGTTTTGAATGAATTGCTAGTGTTATGTAGTTCTATCTCACTGCACTTTTCTTAACTCTCTTGTCTCAAAATTTTATCTTGCTTATCTTGGGATTGCCTTAATGGACTTAGGATATTTAACTGCATTATTGGCATTAATTCATTGATTCAGCTTTTTGATGATGCCAAAAGGGGGGAGAAAACGTATGATTTGGAAATGCAATGGTTATAACCCACATAGACTAACCTGTTTCATTCAAAAGTTTTTCTTATAGGTAATGTTTGTGTACAAATGGCATTGTGTTTGTCATCATAAAAAGGGGAGAATTTGGTTGGAGATTTTAGGTTTTGATGATTGACAACCAGCTGATGAAACATGTGAATAAAGCTGGTCCAATGAATGGTTGAGCACAATACTACTAGTAGTAATTATTCAAAAGTTAAGGCATGAGAATTACAGAGATGATAAGCAATGCTCAGCAAACTCTGTAAATTCAACATGTGGATAACTCAAGAGAGTTGGAATCTACTTACAATTCAGTGGAGTGAAAAAGATTAACTTGAATCAAGACTTCTACACGAAGAGGAACTCTAAGACGGGCAAAGATGTTGCCGTAAATATTTTGGAAGAAAGAAGAGCTCCTTGAAGACGTGTGTATATAAAGGAGTATGATACCTCAGAGTAAAATGTGCACTCACAAAGAGAGAAAAGTGTTTATTGCATTTGGTGAGATTCTTGTTGACATATTTGTCTAATGAATTATTAAGCTTGGTTTGTTATGTACTAGAAGTTGTCACTAAGTTATATTGATTGTAATCTCAATTCAGTGAGCTACAAACTGAATTAAGGAGAGTTGAACAGTTAGGAATGAGAGTTTATAGTTTCTTAGGTTGCAAGAGTTATAATCAACTGTTTTTGAGAGGCTCTTTGAAGTTAGTGAAATTTGGAGAAAAATCCTGTGGAGTACAGGTTGTGGTTTTTCACCTTTAGAGCCGGGTGTTTTTTATGTTAAATCTGTGTCTTATTTACTTACTATTTGTTCACTCAATTGGAACACATCTAACAACTTGTTTCATCCGTAGGAAAATAGTTAAGTCAAACTCTTAGGTCGTGCAACTTAAAAACATGATTTAAACATGACTAAGTATCATAACTGATTCAAATGACCCAAAGCTGAAACTGATAATCATAAGTAAAACTGAACGTTTGGGTCAAACCTTCTCAAAACATAATATCATACCTGATGAACATGCATAACTGAAAATCATGAGGAACAATGGGAGACTTATCATATAACCAACATTACTACGATAGAGCTTACGTGGTATCGACTATTACACTCAAGTGGGCAGAGCCTTCCAAAGCCTTACTAGGGCTAAGGGCGCTACCATGATATCGATATCAATTTGAAGGCCCCTTGGAGGCAGGGGAAACTCACAAGGGAGGTCCCACATAACCTGAATATACCTACGTTGACACGTATTTCTGAGGCACAGGGTTGACTAAACCCTTAGCCTACTTGGTGCTAGACACTACTCCCTAAATATGCATATGCTCTCCATCATTTTTACAATGAAGTTAAGCCATTATCTTGAAATGAAGTTGAATCATAACATAATGTACATGATCTGAAGACATAACATGAGGAGTCTCGGCTCAACCATACCACAAGTTGAAAAGTGGGAGTCTAGCCTCCAAAACCATGTGGTAAGCTAATAACATGAAGTTGAAGTAAATCGTGAAACATACTTGATCATATGGGCTTGACCAAACTTATACATGCCTTGAAATAGATTCGATAGTCAAATTCATGAATATGAACATGGGTAATTCAAAATCATATTTTCATCATAAACACTTCATCATACTTGGAAGCATAGATCATAATATCAACTTTTCATGAACTTTCATAATTGGCTATTATAATTGTACGATTTTGAAATCATAAATTTGTAATTGAAAATATTATAAAACATGCCCATGAATCTTACTTCAACATAAGAAACATGAATAGAGTTTACCCATGATAGATTCCTAGAAAATTTTATAATTTGGGTAAAAACCCCATAGATTCATCAACTTAGAATTCCACGAATTAGAAGATGATTTGGGCATGGGAGTGAAGGGATACTCCCATTAATAACCCCACCTACCTGGGTACTTTGATTTCATAACCTCTCTTAAGAATCCAAGTGAATTGAGGAAGAACCTAGAGAATCGTCTAGTTTGATCTTCAATAGACTCCTTGATCTTGCATGCATGGAATGGGGTGGTTTAGAATAGGTTAAGAACCCTTAAAAGCCTTCTAACTGAGCTTAAATGACATAGTTTAGGACTTAGGAGCTTAGAAATAATGAAAATACCCTTACTAAAATGCATAAAAAATACACACCGCCAGTCACCACGAGGGAAACCACGACTCATGGTGTACCTTACGACTCGTGGTTACCAGTCATGAAGTACACTGCCCCAACTTCAAAATTCAAGTTATGCTCCTATCCATGACCAACTCCACTAGTCGTGGAGTCACTTCACGACTCGTGGCTTCCTCTCGTGGCATCTCCAGGAAAGTGAACCTTGAATCCTTGATCCTCTTGACCATAGCTAATGTAATGACTCATTGCCCACACCACGACTCTTTACTCCCTTCGTGGTCACTCATAGAGCACCAATCATTTCCAACTCCCCCTTCATTTCACGAGTCACTTCACTACTCGTAAAGTCTCCTCATGGGTTACTGGACGACTCGTCCTGTGACCTGGTGCAGAGTTTTATGCTTTCTCCATTTGAACCCTCAAGTATGATCTTAGGGATTTTGGGTTGTTACATTATCGCAGGAGACTAAGGCTTTTCTAGAGGAACCTGTCTATAGAAAAGTCCTATAGACACTGTCTATTAGTTTCAGGATCCTTTTAGGTAGCATGAGAATCTATCCCCAATATGTTTGCATACTAAACTCCATAGCCTTGATTAGTTGGACTTTTCCAGCATAGGATATGAGTCTAGCAGTCTAGCATCTGAACCTTTCTGTTATCCCTTCAACCAGGAGCATACATTGATTAACAGAAAGTTTCTTTGAAGAAAGGGGAACCTCTGGGTACTTAAATGGCAGCTCAACATCTAGGTAGCCAGAGGTGTTTATAAGAACCTTCTTCTAATCATTTGTTACACCATTCACATATATGGAGTTCTTGTGTGCATTAGCGTAGAGCCTAGAGGCAAGTGAGAACTTCTGGAAAACTTGTTGCACTAGCTTGATAGAAGTGATATCAGTCTTGCAAAACAGCAAAAGATCATCAACAAAGCAAATTTGAATGAGGCCAAACTTCTTGCATTTTGGGTGAAACTGGAATTATTTGTTTTGCCTTAACATAGCCAGTTCTCTCTCAAGGTACTCCATGGAAATTACAAACAGGTAAGGGGACATGAGATCCCCATGTCTAATGCCCCTCTTGCCGTCAAATGGTGTGGCTAAGCCTCCATTCAATACCAGTGAATAAGAGACTAAAGAAACACACTCCATAATCCAGTGAATGAACTTGTGAAGAAATCCCAGCTAAGTAAGGACACTTTTTTAAGAACTCCATTCAGTGGAGTCATAGGCCTTCCTTATGTCCACCTTCATAACATACTTGGGGGATAAGCCTTACCTAGTATACCATTTTAATAATTCATGGCTAAGTGGGATATTGTCAATAATACTCCTCCCTTCAATAAAAGTAGAATGTGAAGGGCTAATAATGGATTATTAACTTTTTAATTTTGTTGGTCAAGATTGTCATGACCTGAGTTTACACCCTAGACGCGACACGATACTTAGGGCCACAACTGACCCCAAGCTAACCCATGGAATAACATACAACTAATATTTTGAATAACTGGAAGAAATATATAAGTGGAAGCTTGAAAACACAACTGATGAAAATACCTTAAACAACAAACATCTGATAACATACTGAATTACTAACTCTGT
Organism: Datura stramonium; assembly: GCA_018107945.1. Lineage (NCBI taxonomy): Eukaryota > Viridiplantae > Streptophyta > Magnoliopsida > Solanales > Solanaceae > Datura > Datura stramonium. The sequence continues at coordinate 217,173 of JACEIK010000443.1, read as the reverse complement.
CTGAAAAGCCAACTAAGAAACTGATGAGTTGTTGGGACAAGTCCCAGCTAACTCTAAGGTCTAAAACAAAGTAACAAAATATAATAGTTGGAAGTGGAACTGCAACTCTCGGCAAATAAGGACTCACCACAGAGGTCTACTGAATATAGCCGGAGAAGGACTACTAAAGGTGCTGAGACTAAGAATCTGTGCTTGTATCATAAGACGATACAACATAGAAAGTATGCATCAGTACTTTGAATGTACTGCGTAAGTGAGATATGAACTAAACACAAAGATACTGAAACCTGTAAATTATAGTAATAGAACATGCAATGACCATACTAGAATTTCAAACACTAAAAGCATCTGAAAAGCTACTAACAATGTATGTACTAATAATCAACTGAAGGTCATAACATGTCTGAGTTGAACTTGAGACTGAGACTGCACTGGACTGAGTTGTATTGTATTAAATTATGGGAGAAACTATAACCGATATATAACCACATGAGATAGCCATGGAGTCCGATGTGTACCCCCTATCGGAGAAGGCCCACTATACATTTCCACGGTATAGTAGCTCTGGGTAATCACTGTTTGATGCCCATTTGGGCTAATAACCTATGGTGGCAATGTAATTCTAGGAACATGGGTGCGCTTAACTCCGGATCCGCTCGGTGCTAAGTCCTACTCCCACTGGAAATTTTAGTTATGTCTAATTTGGCTGATAGCTGAAAACTGATGCCCTAAGACTTAAGTCAGAACTACTTGTATGGAAGTGTTCTAAGAGTATAAGGACCTAAAAACAACTATGTTTCAAGACTCATCAGAGCTGCTTTATCTTAAAGTGTCATAATAATCTAAGGAACAACTAACAAACTGATAACTAGTACTAGTGAGGTTACTGAGTTCCTTAAGACTAAAAGTAGTCAAACTGATTAGCTGAAATTTCTGTAAGACTCTGAGTATACTGAGATTTGACTGAGACTCTGAAACTGGGTAAACCAATGACTAGCTTCTAATCATGTATCTATATTAACATTGGTAATTTACAAGGAATTATTCGGTTAAACAATAATCATGTCTGAATTCTCATTTATACAAGTCTCATTCAAGGAACTTCTAAAGATTAGGGAGAAAATACACAATGTATGAAATGAGATATCAAGCATGAATTTCAACTGGCAATATTCTAAGAAAACTCATGAATTATCAAATAAGGGAATTCATAAACTATCTAAAAGGAAACCCTAGTTTCGATATTCTATAGAGCCAGAACTAGGGAGATTGGTTGTAAGAATTTGGGACACAAGGATAAAAGAAATTCCTTTGTTGAAATTCCACATACTTGAAGAAGGAAGTCCCTGAGAAAACACTTGAAATTCTAAGAAGATAATGGAAACCCTTGCCTCTTCTTTGAGCTTCTGATTGAGTCTTTTACGGACTGATTTAAGAGAGGTAAGTGAGAAATGAGGGAGGAAAATCAATCATCTCCCCCTTAACCCCTGCTAAATCCCCTAAAATGACATAGTTTAGGAACTAAAACAGCTTAAAGTTACAAAAATGCCCCTGGGAGAAAGCCTGAAGAACTGCCTGTAAGGACCCAACAGGTAACACAATGAGTCTTTGGTTGTAACCACGACTCATTATGATCGGTCGTTTGTCCTGGGGCTCAAAATTTTAGTTATTGGAATCGGGCAACGGACGAGAACAACAACCCATTATGTAAACCAATGAGTCATTGGTTCCACTCATTGTCCTTGGGAAGAGATACATTCATCACTTCAAATGAGACATCTAATGACTTGTTGGGTGTCATGATGACCCGTCGCCTCAACTCGTTGTCGCCACTAAAAATTTTCCATCCAACCCTCCTAGGACAACGACTCATCTGACGAGTTTTGAGGTGGCACCATGACTCGTCCCCCAACTCGTTAAGCCCCCAGGAGATCCCAAATTTTACCAACTGATGCACACACAACGGGCCACTTAATGACTCATCGAGTAACACAATGAGTCACTCCACGACTCATTCTGTGACCTAGTGAAGATTTTCCTTCTCTCTTTATTCAGTTCTTAGGTCTGATCTTATGGACTTTTGGGGTGTTACAATATCTCCCCCTTGGGAACATTCATCTTCGAATGTAGGATAAGCACACTGGAAGACTGGGAAGGAGATATGGAAGCCTAAAATTAAATAACTATAGCTGGAAAATGACGGAGTGATTGACTTCGGACTGGGATACATGACTTAAATTGAGATCTACATACTAACTAAATTTACACAACCAGGGTGCTCATTAAAACATGGATAGAGTTGATAAGTACGAAACTGAATAGGGTACTAAGGAGGAATTTAGTACCTGAGGCTGAAGCTGAACTAGAAGGGAATAAATGAGGGTATTTAGCTATCATGTCTGCTTCTGCTTCCCACGTGCTCCCTCAACTAGTTGGTTCCTCCATAAGACTTTTACTAGAGAGGCCTCCTTGTTTCTCAGCTTACAAACCTAATGGTCTAGGATCTTAATAGGAACTTCTTTGTAAGAGAGACTTTCCTTTACCCCAACACCCTCTAGGTGAACTACTAAGGTCGGGTCATCAATGCACTTCTTTAACATAGACACATGAAAAACTAGGTGCACGATGCTAACTTTGTAGGCAACTCCAATTCATAAGCCACATTGCCAATGTGTCTCAGGATTTTGTAAGGACCGATATATCTAGGACTGAACTTTCCTTTCTTCCCAAATCTCATCACCCTCTTCGTAGGTAATATTTTCAGATATACCCCATCATCCGGAGTAAACTCCAACGCCCTTCTCCTCACATTTGCATATGATTTCTGTCGTCTTTGATCTGTTCTCAGTCATTCCCTGATAAGTTAGACCTTCTGCATGGCCTCATGTATTGAATCAGGTCTTACCAAGGTAGCTTCATCAACCTCGAACCACCTTATAGGAGAGCTACACCTCCTACCATATAATTCCTCGAACGGGGCCATCTGAATGTTGTACTGGTAGTTGTTGTTATAAGTAAACTCAATGAGAGGTAGGTGATCACCCCAGCTTCCCCTTAAACCAATCACACACGCCCTCAATTTATCTTCTAAAGTCTGAATAGTCTACTCATCCTGGCCATCCATCTGTGGTTGAAAAGTTGTGTTGAGCTTAACCTGAGTACACAGTCCTTTCTAGAATGACTTCCAGACGTGTGAGGTAAACTAAGTACCCCTGTCAGAGAGGATTGACAAAGGAACTCCATGTAGTCTAACTAACTCCTGGATGTATAGTCTAGCATATTCCTCTGCTGAATCTATGGTCTTAACTAGAAAGAAATGTGTTGGCTAAGTCATCCGATCCACGACCACCCAAATTGAGTCATGCTACTGGCGAGTGAGAGGTAACCCTATTACAAAGTCCATATTCACTTATTCCCACTTTCAGGTGGGAATACTGATATCATGGGTCATACCCCCAGGTCTCTGGTGTTCAACTTTGATGTGTTTGCAGTTTGGGCACTTAGCCACAAATTCTGCAATGTCCTTATTTATGCCATTCCACCAATAGATTTCCCGTAGATCACAGTACATCTTGGTGGCACCTGGGTGTATAGAGTACCTGGTGTTGTGAGTTTCCATTAATATCCATTATGTCAAATCATCTACCACTGAAACACATAACCTGCCCTGGTAACGAAGTACACCATCTCCCCCGTTGGAGAATGCTTCCACCTCTTTCCTTAGAACTGCCTCCTTCAACTTGAGTAGAATGGGGTCTTCATCATGCTTTGACTTGACCTCTACCACTAGTGAAAATTCTGACCTGATAAGGGGCATATTTATATGCCAAATTGATACTCAAACGTATAGCTTTTGCCTTGTTTGTCCAACAATGTGTGTACATTCTCATGTAAATTGTACGG
>JACEIK010000443.1:147414-194888 GCA_018107945.1 Datura stramonium | reverse complement strand
AGAGGAATGGGTCCAGTCCCTGTGGGTTCGACATTCCGGTTCTTAAAAAGAGCCACTATATTACTTGCACGACCCGTACACTTGCGGGCACGTCAGTGACCATCTGTCGACTTCACTGGTTCCTCACTGGCAATTCATCCAAAGATCGATATGATGAGTCATTACTTGATCCAATGACTTGTCAGTCCTTCCGTCACTCCCACTGGACCATCCTTAAGTCCCCTTCCAATGATCGACTCCACGAGTCATTTCTAGCTTCAACGGCCTGTTACACCACCCATTGCCACTGACCTAAAATTCGGGACTCCAACCCACAACTCCTTATGAAGACCCGTTAAAGCCACCAATGAGTCGTCACCTGACTCATTCCGTCCAATTAGACTAGACTGAAACCTCACCATGACTGCCTCCAACGAGTCGTTGTCTCCTACCTCCTCTCGTGGTATCACCTGGCACCTTTCCTGAAGTACTTCCAACGACTGCTTCAACGACCCATTTTTTCCAACAACGACTCATTGGACGAGTCGTTCTGAGGCATTTTTGTATATTTTCTGTTGAGCTCATTTCAAATTTTGGGTTTTAAATTTAGGAAAATTTTGGGGTGTTACATTATCTCCCCCATGGGAACATTCATCCTCGAATGTTGGCTAAACATACTAAAAGGATAGGAATGGAACTAAAATCCCAGAATCAATCAATCATAGCTATCCCGAATGGAGTATCTGACTTCGGACTAACCTTACACACCAAAAATGAATATCTAGATTGAACATGTATGCTATGGCACAAGAGAGACCGAAGGACATGGATCCAACATAGAACTGGATAGAATACTGAGAAGGATTCTTTCCCTTTATCTAGCACTGAAATGATACGAACTGATCCTTCATTCTCAACTCTCTTTCTGTTACGGGGTTAGAATTTCTTGATATCTGGTCTAACTGAAAGTAAAGGTCTCATGAGCATGACTCATTCATAACATTTATAACTGAGCACATACATGAGATAACCTGATTCTACTGAGCTATTAAGCAACTTCTAAAGACTGAGTTCGGCTGATCATATTGATAAACATGAGTTAACACACAAAACTGATTCATAATACGAAGACAAGCCTAAAGGATTCGTGGAGTAAGACTAGCATCTCTATCTGAATCGGTTATCTAGAAATTCTGGTAGTCTGCACATAGGGATGGGCATAACTTAACTTCACCTAAAATATAAGAGAGATTATCCGATGTTGAAGAGATTGACATATCACGATTGTTAGGGTTGGAACTCCCCCACTAGCATATTCAAGATCTGACTAATTTCACATACTTACCATCTCCCCATTAGCTTTAAGCCATCATTCTAAGGCCCCTAGATCTTTCTTAAGGATAGGGCTAATTCACTAACTCCTAGCTTCCCTTTCACATCTATCCTTCACTGTTAGCCTTACGCTAACAGTTATTCACATCACACATCAACAACCTCTTCTCAACAACCATCACAAAGCTTCTTATTTAGTACTGGGGTTTTGGGCTAGTAACATACAAAGAATAACGCAAGATTCACAACATACCTGTGGTCACTACTGGTGACTTTCCCTTATCATGGTGTACTACCACGGCATAGGAGTGGTTTCGACGACGGCCGCCACCTGGGTTAGACGATGTAACCTTCTGAAATGGACGAGCTATCAGAGCTACTGAAGAGGTGGTAGAGGATCTACTCTTACCTCGCTTAGCTGTTGCGCAATCTCGTTGCTTATGGCCCGACTTGCCGCACCAAAAACAAACGTCCGATCCGGCCATACATTCTCCCAAGTGGTGCTTCCCATATCTGGTACACAATGGATACATAATCTCCTTTACTCTAGGTTTATACCGAGCACTGCCTATCAAAAATGCTGGGGCTGACGATTTCTGCTGGGAATGTGAGCGGTGTCCACCACTCATTATCTACCAAGAAAAACTCTGAATCTTCTATCCTAGCCCTCTTGGGCTCTCTCTCCTTTTCCTTCACCTGATCCGCCTCCATTAATTGAGCGAATACCATCAAATGTGGAAATTCTATATCACTGTGCAACATGGCAGTTCTGCACTCTTTAACCAAGGAGTCTGACACTCCGTTCACGAACCTGCTCACTTGGGCCCTCTGGTCGGCTACCATCTCTGGTGCATACTTGGATAACCGGGTAAATTCCAACGTGTACTCCTAGATATTCATGTCATTTTATTTCAAGTTGATGAATTCTGCCGCCTTTTCCTCTCTCAACTACCTAGGGGAAAACCTTTCCAGAAACGTAGTAAAGCATGAGTCAGGAGAGGAACTGTTAGAGCTTCATACTCTACACAGGATTAGAATCATGAAGAAAAGGGAACATTCATAAAATTTCTTGTAGCCTCTTCGTCATAAGTGTGGCGCGCTTCACACCCATGAAGAAGACTCTACTTAACGCGGCTTTCAGACACCCTAGGAAACTCTAAACCTTTGCTATGATACCAAGTTTGTCCAGACCCGAGTTTACACCCTAGTCGTAATATGGGACAAGGAACCCCGAAAGGCTCCAAGTCGACCCATGGTATAATCATAGCATAACGATTAATAATATAAACAGCTAATAGAAACATAACTGAGTGGAAGCTAACTTTAAGGAGTCAAATTTAAAACATAAGGACATAATCTAGCAAAAACATAATACATAGACTGAATCTGATTACACATGTTTGAAAGCCTCTACTAAACTGACGAGTTGCTAGGAAAAGTACCCAGCTAACTCCTAAAGTCTGAAAAAAATTAAAATACAACTGAATAAGAACATAGAACCCGTCCTCGAGAGATGAGGACTCACCACAATCCGCTGAGATAGAAGAAAGAGTGTATCTACCCGCGGGGTTGAGTCTGGATACCTGAATCTATATCATGAAATGATATAGCTCATAAAGTATGCGGTCAGTACTTGGAATGTCCTGAGCATGCGGGGACACGTAAACAACTAAACATACGAGTATAAAAAAGGAAATAAACTAAGCATATAGACATATAACTGATTTAGAATGCAAAAATACTCTCCTGGGTCACATAAACATATATACATGAAACTTTTGTTTGGAACTCATATTTTGAAACATCATCAAACTCATGCATAAGGGTCAAGTACTGAACATTTAGTGAGAGCCGAAACAGAGGCTAGTATCACACTATACTAGATATCTGCTGATAACTAAGTCTGCATTGCATTGCATTATATTAGTTTTAAACTGAAATATGAACTATACGGAACTGAGCCATACTGATAACATAAACTAAGGGAGTCATTCTCTGCTATGGAGAGTCCCAACTAAACTAAGGTAACATTCTCAGCTATGGAAAATCCAGACTGATCTAAGGGAAACATTCTCAGCTATCGAGTATCTCGTACTGACTAAGGGAAACATTCTCAGCTATGGAGAGTCTCTGACTGACTAAGGGAAATATTCTCGGCTATGGAGAGTCTCTGACTGACTAAGGAAAATATTCTCACCTATGGAGAGTCCCTACTGAACTAAGGGAATCATTCTCTGCTATGGTGAGTCCCGAACTAACCAAGGGAAACTTTCTCAGCTATGGAGAGTCCCTGGTTGACTATAGCATAAGCAGTACTAATTTCATATTATACATCTGGTCTATGCTACTACAGCTAATCAGAAACATAAGCATTTAATAGTTTCATCATACTATATTCATTTAGAAAGGATCAGGGCTACTTTCTACTAACAATAAGCCCAACAGTCTGAAATATCATTCTCATGCTTTATCATCATAACTCATATCGTCATAGTACCAAATCATCATTTAATCCACTCATCTTACATTTACGATCATCCATAGATTCATATCATACTTTACACACCTCCACGATCAAGTTCCGAATTCATAATATACAACATATGACATAGGGTCATGTAAGATCCATAGGTCCAATTTACACTCTAACATAGATACATCGCTTCATTTATTTAGATTTACGGAAAGCCTATACACTTAACTCATACCCTTAACATTTACAACGAGATCAAGAGAGAAACATGCATTTTCATCTCATAGAACCAATTTCAAAAATATACTCCAATTCGTAAGAAAGGTAAAATAATTATGTTATTATCATAGGTTTAACTCATACCCAAAATAGCTTCATCGAAAACATAATGAAAATACATATTTACTTTCAATTGATCAAGCCCATAGACCCTAATCTCTTCTCAACATATTTATCAAATGGCATATTCTAGTTCTTAGGGGAATTCATACGATCTTCACATATTTTAAACATGGATATGAGTTATTGCTATAATCGAGTAAACAATAATAAAGTCCCGTTCAAAGTTCAAGCCATCTCATGAAGAACATTCTCTAATCATGCATTTTTTACCATCTAGAACATAATTCAAGATAACCAAATAATTCTATAATCACAATTAACCTATAAACCTAATGGGTTTAGAATTCATATACGGCATAGAAGAAATCACCCATTAATCAAACCCTCGATCATGCTTTTCTAGAAAATTTTGGGGCACAAGGATGGAAGAATATCCTTGTTGAAGAACCCACATACCTGGTAGGAGAAACTCCACTCGAAATTACACCTTGAAGCCTTGAGGAAAACCCTTGGTGGATCCTTGATCTAGCAAGGAAAGGAAGGCAAGTTGAGAGAATAAGAGGTTAGGCTTGAAAATCCCTTAAAAATGTCCCTTAAAATCCCAAAATGACGTCATTTTAAAACTGGAAGTAGAAGACTTTACCAAATTACCCATAGGAAAAAATTTAAAAATCTACCGATTTGAGACCACGAACCTCACCATGAGTCATTGGTCATCACCACAACTCGTGGTTACCATTCATCAACTTCACTGGTTCCTCACTGGAAATCCATCAAACGATCAACATGACGAGTCGTTACTTGATCCAGCGACTTGTCAATCCTTTCGTCACCCTTACTAGACCATCCTTAAGTCCCCTCCAATGATCGACTCCATGGGTCGTTGCGAGCTTCAACGGCCTGTTACACCACCTGTTTCCACTGACCTGAAACCCTGGACTCTAACCCACGACTACTCATGACGAATCGTTAAATCCACCAACAAGTCGTCACCTGACTCGTTCCCTCCAATTAGCCTACACTGAAACCTCACCACGACTACCTCCAATAAGTTGTTGTCTCCCACAATGACTCGTACCTCCTCTCGTGGTATCACCTGGAACCTTTCCTGAAGTACTTCCAACGACTGCTTCAATGACCCATTTGTTCCAAAAATGACTCGTTGGACGAGTCGTTCTGAGGCATTTTTGTAGATTTTCTGATGTGCTCATTTCAAATTCCATGTTTTAAATCCTGGAAAATTTTGGGGTGTTACAAGGGACAATTGCCCCATCTACCTTTCCAACTTATGGATGGACTTCTACATCTCATTAAATACCCGAGTCTGTTGAACCATCCACTACTTCATAGTCTCCTCTAAAGAACTGTGCCACTGTTGGTCGTAAGGTCTCTGGAAGTTTTTTTGGGATCTTTAGAAATTCTAGTTTCCTCCCCAGTAAGGATTAACTGCGTTCTTGAACCTATGATTGTAACCATTTCCTACAAAACCTCTTCCACGACCTTGTTGACCCACAAAATAAATAGACTCTAGGTTTAGTGGACAACCTAAATATGCATAGCCTTCTTCACACCTCACATTATAGTGGTGGAGTCTTAACTTGCTGAACCTGATGAACTTGGCTTGAAGCTGGTGTAATCACTAGCTTGCTGATCATATTCACCAACTGATAGATATCTACCCAAATTTCCATTACACCATCAACCTCGAGCTTCTTTGACACTTTGGCTGCTGTAAATCCTCTGCCAGAATCTTGATAATCTTGGCTCCCAACTAACATAAGATTCAACATAGCCTCTATCTCATCATAGCTCTTAGACAAAATTTGACCTTGTGTTGTAGCATCAAGCAAAATTTTTGACTCTGGCTTCATCCCTTCTATGAAATTGTGCCCTTTGGCTACATATGGTGCGGGAAATCTCTTAAGTGTCCCTTGTATCCTTCCAAGCCTGAGCCAAGGTCTCACCATATTTCTATATAAATCCTGAGATCTTTCTTCTCAACTCCTTTATTCTCCTCGATGAGAAAAATTTATTGATAAACTTGTTGGAAAGAACCTCCCAAGTAGTGATAGAACCCGCTGACTCATTCTGAAGTCATTCCTTAGCTTCACCAACTAATGAGAAAGGGAACAACGTGAGCTTACATACTCATCTGACACATTTTGATAGTGAAATTTCTCACTAAGCTCCATGAACATAATTAGATATCTGCAGGGATCCTTGTGCGGCTTGCCCTTATATTGACAAGTGTTCTAAACCAACCGCATGGTTCCTTTATTTAACTCAAAGTTTCCAGTGATGGCTCGCTTGATTATCACTTTATAAGCATTCTCCAAGTTTTTCCAAGAAAAATTAAGCACTGGAATCTCTCCTGGTTGTTTCCCTATGTATGCTCATTGTTGTCTGCTCAGTGTTGTCTGCCATTGCTAACTTGCGAAAAATTCTATCCATCTCTAGATCAAAGTGAGCCAAGGGTGATCCCTGACTTTTAGTAGCTAGCATACACTGAGCACAAAATACCTAAAATTCTCAACAACCAACAACCAAGAGTAAAATGTGAAAACAAAATAAAAAACCTAACCTACAAACGATTAATCAATCTTCAAGTCCTAGGCAACGACGCCAAAAAATTGATGTTGCCTAAGCACATGCAAGCACACGTGGTCGTCAAGTAATATAGCACAATGAAGTCTCGATATCGATCCCTCAAAGACTTGTTAGATTAATTTTTCAAGGTTAATGGGGAAATGGTTTTTGAAATTATTCTACTAACTTCAAATGTAAATCAAACTAATGAACAAAAATCATTTTTAAAAGTGTTTGTAATTCATATGATGAGAGAATCTAGGATTTTGGCACTTTTTCTTTTAGATTGAGTTTTTAGGAATCAATTAAGCTAGAATAACTCTTCTATAGATTGCTAATTGCAAATTACGTTTCCATTTCTTGCTATTCTCCTGATTATTCAAGAACTAGCTCATGAACCCTAACGCCTATATCCCTATGGTCGCAGGAGAATATGAAATGATGGTTGTAGCTACTTGTATTCAGCTGAATAGGGTCGAAGGATATATCCCTATCCTCAACAATAAAATCTCCCCTTGAACTCATTGTTAACAAAGATCATTGATTCTATACTTACTTTTAACCCTCTTGGTTCTTTATCTCGAGTTCAATGTAGAGCTAATAGATAATATTCGTAAGATATTCAGTCTAACGAATAAGTAATGAAAATAAGTATGTATAAACAATCTTGAGTGTAGAATTAAAGTCTAGCACAAAAGAGTATTCAAACGTCAACCATTAGTTATGCCAAAAGCCTAGAACAAGAGTTTAGAAACTCATGTTCAAGTAGAAAACTAAAGCAAACATCATTTGTATTATCAAAAACATAAAGTGAAAAAGAATACCTAGAAGAAAATGAACTTCTGTCTCTTCCCCCAAGAACTGCGTACAAAATGATCTCAGAATAATCGAAGACTCCTAACAAAATTTTCTAGATGATATATTTAATAGAAAGGTACCAAATGACTATTTTTCCCTTGAGAAGTTAAGCTTTTAGACTTGAAAATCTGCCTCAGAAAACCCCTAGCGTGCCGCACCGTCTAACGCACCAAACTTGGCTTGAATTTCCTCTGAAGTTTTGCCTCTGGCATGCCGCACCTACTATCTTGCCAAGGTGTTAGTCAAACATTGCACATTCAGAGACCTAGCGCGTCGCAGCATCTAATTCACCAAGTGTTAGAAAATTTTCCCAAGCCCAAAACCTTTTTGGCGTGTTGCATCATTCATTTCGCCAAGGTGTTGAGCAAAAATTCCTCTGAAGTTGAAGACCTAGCGCGCTACACCATCCAACACACTAACTTGAGCACAATTTTCCCTAAAGTTGGGATCTGGTGCAGTGCACCAGCTATCTCACCAGGCCAATTTTCTTGAACTCTTTCTTCTTTACACCTTGGGCCATTTTTGAGTCCTTTTTCATTGATTACTTGCTCAAAACATCTAAAAACACTTGTTATCTTATATAGCACACATAAATATGAATTCATGCATTTCATAAGGATAATAATCTCAAAACAAGGTAAAATATGGGTAAAAGTATGGCAAATAGGCATAAGAATATGACCAACATCAGTTAGCGAGTTGGGGTGCTTTGAGAGTCAAGGGATCGCATGCTAGATTGCAACGTGCCCTTTGATCCACTTAGGTTGAAGGTTGTGTAGGGGCAGAGCAAGAAGAAAAGAAAGGTTGACTCAGACGGGGAGGACAGTGATGACTAGTGGGGCAATGGAGCTGGGGTTGGCCCTTCCCGACCTTCGGGCATCTTGAGCGTATCGAGGTAGATATGGCTCCCATTCAGTTGAGATAGGTTATGGTTTTATGTGGATTTAGACTTTGATTAATTCCTTGTATGTGTGTGAATTGATAAACAAATTGGTTGGTCTATGAACATTGACTATGGTGTAGCTAATTGTTAATATGAAAGATTATGTGGATAATTGTGAATATTAGGTCTTGAATATGACTCATGGATTTTAAAGAAAATTGTGATAACCAATGTGTACTTATGTATTTGAATATGAGATGATTAAATATGAAGCATAGATAAATACATTGCTAATGATTGAATAGTATATTTATTATTCTAGGATGAGAGGCTCGTGTCTAAGGGGACTATCCGGAGGATCAATTATGATTGAGTGGCTCGTGTCCAAGGGGAGCATCTAGACTAGCAGATTAGTGAAAGAAGGTACCACACCAATATAGTACATGAATTTCTAGAGTCCCCTATAGGTCATGGATGGAAGGGAAAACATAAGACCCTCTGGCATGTGTGTACAAATATAAGATTGATGAGTGACTGATATGACATTAGGTTCGGGTAAAGAGTGAACTGACAAGATTCAGAGCTATATGATTGAATGCTTGATATGGACATGATTCCGCGGTATTTATGTGACTTGTTTTCATTATGCACTAGTGATCTTTTGTTGCCTGTTTGAGACTATATAAGTTCTGTGGATTGAAAATGTTAGGTCCCATTATGTTAATATAACTTATTAGTATTAGTGATTTCTTTTATATATGACTTGGATGAGTTTCATGTTCGATCATTGATGTAGCCTGGATAGTTTGTTGTTTTATAATATATACTTGTTGTTATTCAAGGTCATATTATGATGCCTACCATTAATAGTGTTTGTACTGATGCTATTCTTGCACTTCTTTTTAATGAGTGCAAATTGTGACCCAGGAAGCTCCTTGAGACCCCATCTCTAGCACTACCGCCCATTTAATCTGAAGGTGAGTTGATTCTTCTCCAAGATGCCACAGATCCTCTTATCTCCACATGTCTATTCATTCCAAACATTGTTTATGTTTCTTTTATTGGTGACTACTCCTAGATGTATTGGCTTAGAATCCTACACAATAACTTTTCGAATTCTTCGTATATATAATAGATTAGTCTTCCGCTAAGGATTTAGTTCTTTAAATTTGAATGCCTTAATTATTTTTTTTTAGCATCTTTATGATTAAAATAAGTGCATAAGTATTGGGTTGCGGGAAAATGATGGTACGCCCACCAGGGGGGTTAGTGTGGGTGCTAATCATGGAAACTCGGATGGTGACAAGCCTTCAAATCCTCATTATAAGTTGGAAACCTTGTAGCATTAAACATATCAAAAGTGGCTTCAGTTCCATCAATTTTCATGGACATCTTGCCAGACTTCACCTGAATCACAACATCAGCTGTGGTCAAAAATCCCCTACCAAGTATGATAGGGACTTTTGTATCTACCTCATAATCTAGAATTATGAAGTCTATAGGAAGAATGAACAACCCCACTTTTACAAGCACATCTTCAATGATACCATCCGGATAAGTTAGTTACTAGTCTGCAAGCTAAAGTGTCACTGTGGTTGGTCTAGGCTCACAAAGACCCAAAGTTTTAAAGATTGAGGTGGGAATTAGGTTGATGTTGGCAAAAAGATCACATAATTCTATCCTAACCTCCCGATCACCAATCATAATGGGAATAGTGAAACTCCCTAGGTCTTTTAGCTTAGGAGGTATCTTGCTCGTTATTCTTGAGCTGCATTTCTCAGTGAGAGACATTATTTCAAACTCTATCAAATGCCTCTTGTTTGCAATAATATCTCTAAGATATTTTGCATACTTAGGAACCTCCGGCAATAATTCCATCATGGGAATATTAATATGTACCTTTTTTAACATTTTGCATTAACTTCTCACATCATGCTTCAGACTTTTGCTTCTTAAACCTCTATGGAAATAGTGGTGGTTTGGCAACTATGGATTCAGTTTTAGTATCAACTTTCTTTCTAGTTTCCTATTATGCCTCTAATCTTTCAGGCAGTCTCAATTCAGCATTTAACACTCTGTAGTGTCTTCCTAACTCTTTTTCTCCCCTCAAGAAAATTGCATTAACTAATTTCTTTGGATTCTTCTCAATGTCACCGGACAATGCACTAGGTGGTCTAGAATGTTGTGCATTGGCTAACAACCCCAGTTGGCGTTTCATGTCATTCATTACTTTTTTAGTCTCAGTGTTAACATATTATTGTTGTTGTTGTTGATATGATACAAATTGCTATAAAGATTCCTCTAGGAAACTATTTAATTACAGTTTTGGTGGTGGCTGCTGATGATAATGTGGGTTATACTAAGGTCTCTGAACATTTTGATGGCTACCCCGAGAGAACTTTGAGTGTTTCTATAATTGTGATTGTAGTTGTTTCCCTGATAACCCTGATCACGATTTTGCTGCTTCACATAATAGATGGACTCTAAGTTCAAAGGACACCCCATGTATATATGGTTGTCCCTACACATTTCACATAATGGAGGCACATGTTGTACCAGCCCTGCGTTTTGCTATGTCAAACATCGTCTCATCAATGTGTTGAGTTGACAAATGTCCGCTCGTATCACTAAGAATCCATCAACTCCCAATACACCTGGAATGCTCTGTACTGCAAAGACTCTACCAGTGTCCTAATAATCACGGTTTCCAACTGACATGAAATTGAGCAGGACCTCCAACTCATCATAGCTCTTAGACAATATCTGCCCTAGAGTTGTTGCATCCAATAGTGCTTTGGAGTCCTGCCTCAATCCCTCTATGAAAGTATGTCCAACAATTTTCTTGGGCTGTACATGATGCAGGCAATCCATAGGTAACCCTTGTACCATTCTTATGACTAAGGTAATGGCTCTCCATCCTTTCTAAATGAATCCATATATTTTCCCGCTCAATTTTTTTGTTCTCCTATTGTAACACCCCAAAAGTTCCTATGGATAAACCCCAGACTAAACTTGAAAATCAAAAATCTTTTGCCTCAGAACCAATGACCCATCAGAAGAGTCATTGTCAGCTTCTGCAAATTCTCCCTTAAGTACCAACGAGACATGGAATGAATCATTGTACGAAGTAACGAGTCATCCTGTCTCCCGTTGTGACCTAGTCCAAAAACATGTCAAATCCTTCTCCCAAACAACGAACCAGACAATGAGTCATCGGTAGATGTAATTATTTGTCCTATGAATTCGTTGAGTGACATCTAGAAAGTGTTAAAGTCCCTCCAGTGACAACGAGTGGAAACAATGACCCATTGTTTAGCTAGCGGGTCATTCTGTCCATCTGTTGGGAGTGGTTCGGAGCTTGTTCAAAATTCTCCCAGTGACCACGACTAGATTCAACGACCTATTGTTCCATCAACGTGTCGTCCTTTTTATTCGTTGGTCGAAGTCCAGAAATTGGATTTTCAGGCCCAGGACCAATGATAGGTCCCAATGAGTCGTGGTCATAACTAAAAACTCATTGTGTGACCCGTTGGATCCTGATGAGCTGTTTTTCAGACTTTTCTTGAGGGGTATTTTTGTAAAATCCAACTAGTTTATGGGATTGGTGGAGGGGGGATTAAGGGTATTAGTCAACCCTCTCTTCTCATTTCTTTCCTAGTTACTCAGACTTCCACCATAAGAACTAAATAGGCTTCTCAGAGCAAGAGCTAGGTCTTCTGCTTCTTCTCAAGATTTCAAGAGATTCCCCAGAGAATTCTTCTACCTCAGGTATGTGAGACTTAAACAAGGGTTCCCTTTCACCCTTGTGTCCCAAATTATTTTTCAAAAAAAACTTAATGGTTTCCATCCCTGTAGTAGATTAGAAGCTTGGGTTTTTCAGTTAGCTTTTGGATTCCTTAATTTTAATAATTCTTCAGGTTTTCCATGACTATTACTAGTTGAAATTAACGCCTTGGTTTTATTTATATAGTATGCCTTCCTAGTCCTGATCTTTAGCATGATTTTTGAGTAAAACTTGTATGATTTAGGTTTTGGTTCGAAATATTGTATTATCCTGACATTTTCACTTGAGTATGAATGTTAGCACAAATGCTTTGATGGAAGTCAACGTTTTTAGTATGCTCAGTATAATCATTGTTCTTTAGATTGTCATAAGACTTTCATATAAAGCAGCTCTAACAAGTCATAGAACACCAGTTCTCTCAGATCCTTTGGATTCTCAGGACACTTCCAAATAAGCAGTTCTAACTTAGTCTTAGGACATCAGTCTCGAGCTATATTCATAGTTAGATATGATTAGGTTTTTCTGTTGGGAGAAGTATTTAGCACCGAGCGGGCTGAGGTTCCAACACATCCAGTTCCCAAAACTATGTGCCACCGTAGATTATTAGCCCGAATGGGCCCAGATAGTGATCACACAGCTCAACCACTATACCCTGGCAAGGTATAGTGGGCTCTCTTCGATAGGGTGTATATATCGAACTCCCCGTCTAGCTCATGTGGTTATATGTCGGTTATAGGCTCTCCCACAGTACAATACAGTCAGAGTACTCAGTCTAGTCCAGTCTATTAGATTCCAGAATATGCTTATGAACCTAAATCAGTTTATCAATTCCTCCCAGTATTCTTATAAATGTCAGACTATTTTCTATATTCCCGATTTCAGATAGGGTCTTTACATGTCATTTCAGTTCAATTTATGAGTTCCTAGTATATCTATATTTTTATCTACATCTCACATACTCTGTACATTTCAAGTACTGATCGCATAATCTTTATGTGCTATATCATTTTATGATATAGGCTCAAGTACCCAGCCTCAGCATCGCAGCTAGCTTCATTGGTGATACCCAGCAGTGATAGTGGTGAATCCTCATCTTTCATGGATCGGAGTTTTATTTAAGTTATTGTCATTTGTTTTTGCTTTTTGTACTTTGGAGTTAGCTGGGGGCTTGTCCCAACAACTCATCAGCTATTAGAGGCTTTTAGACAGCTTAGTATCAGTTTCGGTTTATTACTATCGGGGTTCTTTAAACTCCAGTATTTGCCAGATTTTTATCTTTTCTTAAAAAAAGATTGTTTTTACACTTTAGTAGTTTCTGCTCAGTTTTCTATTTAAATTTTAGTATGTCATTAATATGCTATGTCATTGGTTAACTTGGGATCATTTGTGACTCTATGTACCGTGTCGTGTACAGGGTATAGACTCGGATCATGATAAACTTGGTATCAGAGCCAGGTTTAGAGTGTCCTAGGATGTCTGAAAGCTGCGTCAAATAGAGTTCTTTTCATGGGTATGAAGCGCACCACACTTATGAGGGGTAGGCTACGAGGGGTTTTCAGGAAAATTCCCTTCTCTTCATGATTCCTATTGTGCGTAGAGTATGATTCTCTAAAACATCCCTCTAACTCATGCTATACAATTTTCAATTACCGATGCCTCCAAAAAGAGGAAATAGAAGGAGGGCTTGTAATGAAAACCAGCAAGCCTCACTAGCTCCAGCAGCCCCTCAAGATGATCAGGTGACACCTGCCGGATTCAGGGTTTCTATTCAGATGCTAGCCCAAGTGGTGACCAACCAAGTCAACCAGTAGGCCATTGTACCCACAAATGCAAGTGGACCTACAGCTATTGCAAGAGTTCGTGACTTTACTCAGATGAGTCCTCTGAAATTTCATGGGTCTAAAGTAGATGAGGACCCACCAGACTTCATCGATGAGGTTCAGAAGATCACCCAAATCATGGGTGTTACCTCCATCGAGAGTGTAGAGTTGGCTACCTATCAGCAGAAAGGACTGGCTCAGATATGGTATAGACAGTAAGGAAGGGAGACGAGTTGGTGCAGACCTGGTGAAGTGGGACGAATCTGTGACTGTGTTCTTTGACAAGTTCTTTCCCTGAGAGTTAAGGGAAGCTAATGTCGTTGAGTTTGTGAATTTGAAACAGAACAACATGACAGTGCAGGAGTATGCCTTGAAGTTCACTCAACTATCAAAGTATGCTCCCAAAATGGTTGCAGAGCTGAGGGCTCGCAGGCTCAAATTCATGAATGGGGTCTCAAACTTGGTTGTTAAGGAGTGAAGGACTTCCATGCTCACAAGGAGATGGACATCTCCAGTCTTATCATCCATGCACAATAGATAGAGGCGGAGAAACTAAAGGAGAAAGAGAGGAGAGTAAGCAGAAAGGACCGGTCAGTTTGAGTATTCACAGTAGAGATCGAGCGATGGTAGTCGCCAACAACAGTAATAGAGACCTCCAGCACCCTTATCAACCAATGCTCCTTCTTCTAGGCCCCATAAAGATAGGAGGAATCAAGCATCAGGCTCCCAATCTCAGAGCCATGTCTCCAAAAGTCGCACTTTGCTAGTATGTCCCAAGTGTGGTAAGAACCATCCCAGCGAGTGTCGTCTGGGTAAGGAGGGTTGTTTTGGTTGTGGCCGACTGGGTCACAAGTTGAGGGATTTCCCATTAACAGGATAGGGGAAGGCCCAATCCACTACATCAGCAGCTTTTCTCGATCGCTCAACTCAATAGATTACTACCTTAGGTACAGGTGGCGGTGAGCGCCAGAACCACTTCTATGCCCTATCCTCCCATTATTGCCAGGAGAACTCACCCAACGTAGTCACTAGTATGTTACGTCTCTTTCAGATATAAGCGTATGATTTACTAGATCTAGGAGACACACTTTCTCTTGTGACTCCTTACATTGTTGTATAGTTAGATATCAGTCCGAAAATTCTCTCAGAACCATTTTCAGTCTCTACTCTGGTTGGTGAGTCAGTTAAAGTCAGTCGAGTATAGAGGAAATGTCTGGTCACTGTGTTATATAAAGTCACCTAAGTTGACCTAGTAGAGTTAGATATAGTCGGATTTGACCTCATTCTTGACATGGAATGGTTACATTCTTGTTATGCCTCAGTTGACTGTAGAAGCAGAGTCGTTAGATTCCAGTTTCCTAATGAACCAGTCCTGGAGTGAAAGGGTAGTACTTTAGCATCTAAGGGTCAGTTCATCTCATACCTTAAGGCTATGAAAATGATATCTAAGGGATACATTTATCACTTGGTTAGGGTCAAGGATTCTAGTTCAAAAACTCCGACTCTTCAGTCAATTCCAGTCGTCAGGAATTTCTAGATGTGTTTTCCGAGGATTTTCCTGGATTCTCTCTCGAGCGGGAAATAGACTTCGACATAGACCTTCTCCCAAATACTCAGCCAATCTCAATTCCTCCTTACAGAATGTCTTTAGCTAAGCTTAAAGAGTTAAAGGAACAACTGAAACCTTTTAGATAAAGGGCTTCATCAGACCTAGCATCTCTCCGTGGGTGCCCCATTCATATTCGTGCGAAAGAAAGACGGTACACTCAGAATGTGCATCAACTACCGTTAGTTGAACAAGGTCACAATAAATAACATGTATCCTTTATCCAAGATTGATGACTTGTTCGACCAACTCCAGGGAGCTAGTTGTTTTTCCAAGGTTGATCTAAGATCAGGATACCATTAGCTTAAGGTGAGAAAATGTGACATTCCAAAAACAGCCTTCAGAACTTGGTATGGTCACTACAAATTTGTAGTTATGTCTTTTGGACTAACCAATGCTCCTGCATCTTTTATGGATTTGATGAACAGGGTATTCAAGTTGTACCTAGATATGTTCGTTATTGTCTTTATAGATGACATTCTGGTTTACTCCAAAATAGAGGAGGAACATGCAGATCGCCTGAGTATAGTATTGCATACCCTTAGAGACCACCAGTTTTTCGCTAAATTCAGCAAGTGTGAATTCTAGCTAAAGTCAGTAGCATTCCTTGTTCATGTTGTCTATAGTGAGGGTATCCAGGTGGATCCTCAAAAGATAGCGGCAGTCAAGGTCTGGCCAAGACCCACTTCTCCGTTAGACATCAAGAGCTTCTTGGGTATAGTCGGTTACTATAGATGATTCGTAGAAGGGTTCTCCTCTATTTCTCTCCTTTGACCAGAATAACTCAAAAGAAAGTGAAGTTTCAGTTGTCTGATGCATGCAAGAAGAGTTTTCAGGAGTTAAAAACTCGACTCACTACAACCCCAGTATTGACTCTGCCAGAAGGTTCAAATGGGTTCGTGATCTATTATGATGCCTCCAAAATTAGCCTTGGTTTTGTTCTGATACATCATGGTAAGGTTATAGCTTATGCTTCCAGACAACTCAAGGCTCATGAGAAGAACTATCCGACTCACGATCTTGAGCTGGCAACAACAGTATTTTCCTTGAAGATTTGGAGGCACTACCTTTATGATGTTCATACAGATGTGTTCACTAACTATAAAAGCCTGCAGTATGTGTTCAATAAGAAGGATTTGAACCTTCGTTAGAGAAGATGGCTAGAATTATTGAAAGATTATGATATGAGTGTGTTGTATCACCTAGGCAAGGCCAATGTAGCGGTTGATTCTGTTAGTAGGATGTCTATGGGGAGCATTACTCATATTGAGGAGGATAAAAAGGAGTTGGCAAAGGATATTCACATATTGGGTCAGTTAGGGGTCTAGTTAGTTTATTCAGTAGAAGGTGGAGTTGTAGTCAAGAGTGGATCAGAATCCTCCCTAGTGGTAGAGGTTAAGACAAAATAGGATGAAGACCCAATTCTACTCAAGTTGATACTCAAGTTGAAGGAATTGGGGTCATAAAGAAAGAGGTAGAAGCATCTCCAAAGAGGGAGATGGTGTGCTCCATTATCGTATGTTATGTGTTCCTAATGTAGATGATTTGAGTAGCGTACTGATAGCACCGTGCACTCTATCCAACCAGCTACCAAGATGTATCATGATCTACTAAAGTCTATTGGTAGAATTGCATAAAAAAGACTATTGTTGAATTTTGTGGCTAACTCATCCAAATTGTCGTGTCAAGGTTGAACATCGTGAGACCTAGGGTATGACTCGTGATACAGCATTCATACTTGGAAGTGGAAGAAGTGAACATGGGACTTTATTACAGGTCTACCGTATGCTACGACAATATGATGCTGAATTTGGGTGGTTGTAGATCTGATGACTAAGCCGCACATTTACTAAAGTTGGCTAATCATGTGATTCATGAGGATTATGCTATATACACGTGGGAGTTAGACTACATGGAGTCCCCTTGTCCATCTTTTTAGATAGAGGTACCTACCACCTCGCACTTCCGAAGTCTATTTCGTAAGGGACTTGGTACTCAAGCCGTTTCCGCATAGCCACCCACGCATGCATGGCCACTAAGCGCACTATTCATAATCTAGAGGATATGATGAGGGCTTGCATTATTGATTTCAAGGGCAATGGGATGATCACCTACCTCTCATTGAGTTTGCATACAACAAATCACTACCACTTTAATATTCAGATGGCCCTGTTCAAGGAACTATATGGTAGGAGGTATAGGTCTCCTATAGGGTAGTTTAAGATTGGTGAATTTACCCATTAGGACCCGATTCAAGATACGAGGCTATGCGTATGTCTAATTTATCGTGGAACAAAACAAACCAAAGCCAATATAAATCGGGATGATGATGTAAGGAGATGGGAGCTAGAGTTTGTTGTGGATGATTGGGTATATTTGGAAATATCACCTATGAAAAGGGTGATGGGGTTTGGAAAGAAAGGAAAGCTCAATCCTAGATATGTTAGTCTTTATAGAATCCCCAGACGTATTGGCAACATGGCTTATGAGCTGGATTTTCCCCGCGGCTAGCATTGGTGCATCCTGCCTTTGTGGTATCTCTGTTGAAAAAATGCATCTGATCCGATCTCACCTGATCATTTATAGTATGCTAGTATAAAGGATATCCTCTCTTACGCAAAGGTTCTAATTCAAATTGACCATCAAAGCCGTATGTCAAGGAATAAGGGGCCGTTTTACTAAAAGTGTTATGGAGGAACCAACTAGTTGAGGGAGCTATATGGTGCCGAAGGTATATGATGGATACATACCTCACCTTTCTCTTCCAGCTCAACTTCGCATCGTGCACTAAATTTCCCAGATACTCTATTCCTACTCCAATACTCATCAACTCTATCCATGTATTAGTATGCACCCTCAAGCATGAATCAGCTAGTATATCCATCTCACCCTGTGAGTCACTACTCCTTCAAAGATTCAATTGATAGGTTTTTAGTTTGGATTACAGCCTTTTCCCCAGCTTTTTGTCTTACTTAGTCTTCATCTGAGGATGATCAAGCCCAAGAGGGAGAGATATTGTAATACTCCCAAAGTTTGCCACAAAGCCTGCACTAAACTTGGAAAATCAAAATTTTTACTAATCATCAATCAATGAGTCGTTGTTAGCTTCTTTCCAAATTTTTCCTCAAGCGCCTAACGAGACATAGAATGACTCATTGTACAAAGTAACGGTCATCTTGTTACCCATTGTGATCTAGTCCGTAAACTTGTAAAATCATTCTCCAAAACAACGAGCCAGATGAGGAGTCATTAGTAGATGTAACGACTCATCCCATGATGTCATTGAGGAGATCTAAAAGTGTTAAAGTCCTCTCCAATGAAAACAATTCACTTATTATTTTAGCTAACAAAGTTGTTCTGTCCATCCGTTGGGAGTGGTTTAGAGCTTTTTCAAAATTCTCCCAAAGGATTATGATTGGATTCAACATCTCGTTGTTCCATCTAACGGCCATACTTTTCTGCCCTTTGGTCGAAGTCCGTAAATTGAATTTTTAGACCTAGGACCAATGATTGATCCCAATGAGTCGTGGTCACAACTAACGACGCATGTAACCTGATCCTAATGTGCAGCTTTTTCGACTTTTCTCTAGTGGTAATGGTAAATTTTTCTATTTTAGTTCCTAACTACATTGTATTGGGATTGGTGGAGGTGGGATTTAGGGGAGTATTCTACCCTCTATCCTTATTTCTTTCCTAATTACTCGTACTTTCATTGTAAGAGCTCAAATGTGCTTCTCGGGAAAGATCTCGGGCTTCTGCTTCTTCTCAAGATTTAAAGAGCTCAGAGAATTCTTCGCCTCAAGTATGTGGGGACTTAACAAGGGTTCCCTCTTTCACCCTTGTGTCTCAAATTATTTTTTAGAAAAACATAATGGTTTCCAACCCTGTAGGAGATTAGAAGCTAGGATTTTTCAATCAACTTGTAGATTCCTTAATCTTAATACCTTGTGTTTTCCATGACTATTTTCAATTGAAATTAATGTCTTAGTTTCATTTATACGTATGCCTTCCTAGATCCGGATCTTTTAGCATGATTATAAAACTTGCATGATTTAGGTTTTGGTTTGAAATATTGTATTATCCCCGACATTTTCACTTGGACATGAAATTTCAGAAAAATTCTTTTAAAGTCAATGTGGTTTAGTATGCTCTGATGATCATTGTTCTTTAGACTTTCATGAAACTTTCGCATAAAGCACCTGGCAAGTCCTAGAATAGTTCTTCTGCATCCTTTTAGACTTCAAGACATCTTTTAGATAAGTAGTTCGACTTAGTATTAGGACATCAATCTCAGCTATCAACATAGTTAGATACGATTAGTTTTTTCGCTGGGGAGTAGTAATTAGCACCGAGATAATCGAGGTTTCAACGCACTTAAAATCATAGAACTACGGTCATTGTAGGTTGGTTATTTTGAATGGGCCCCTGATGCTGATCACGCATATCACCACTATACCTTGGCAAGGTATAGTGTGGGCTCTTTTTAATGGGTAGCTACATCAAACTCCACGCCTAGCCCACATGGTTATATATCGTTATAGGCTCTCCCACAAAGACAAAGACAATCAGAGTCCTTAGTCCAAATTCAAATTTCATCGCCTTTAGAATATTCTGCTGACCCTAACTCAATGTACTCGCTCACAAGATTTCTCCCTCTTATATGTCATACTATTTATTGTATTTTCATTTGTATAGTAGTTTTTGTAATGTCATTTCGGTTCATTTTATGAGTTACTAGTATATTTATGTTTTATCTAAATCTCACATACTCAGTGACATTTCAAGCAATGTATTACATACTTTATGTGTTGTATCATTTTATGATATAGGCTCGTGTACGCAGCCTCGCATCGTTAGCCTAGCTTCACTCCCAAGATACCTGAAGAATGATAAGGGTGAGTCTTTATCTTTCGAGGACCAAAGTTTTATTTTAGTTATATTCATTTTGTTAGCTTTTCAGACTTTAGAGTTAGCCGAGGGCTTGTCTTGACAACTCACGCTGTTAGAGGCTTTCGCATAGCTTAGCACGCTTTCTTAGCTTATTACTATCAATGTTGTTTAAAACTCCAAAGATTTTGTAAGATTTTATCTTTTCTTATAAAAGATTGTTTTTATACTTCAATAAATTCAGCCCATTTTCATTTAAATTTTAGTATTTCATTAACATGCCATACCAAGGGTTAGCTTGGGGTCACTTATGACTCTAAGTACCTTGTCGCTGGTCTGTGCATAGACTCTGACGTGACACCCCATAAAACAACTGCTGCTGAATTTTTCCAAAGGGTGTCCGGCGAAGTGATGGATCTATCCTGGGTTCACTCTATAACCATTCTTTATCTTCCCTGCTGAAGTACAAATAGAAACAATATCAACTTTACGTACTCATCAGAGATGTTCTCATGAAGGAAAGTTCGGCTACAGCTTGACGAATTCCATGAGATGTCAGGTGGGCTTACCCTAATATTGGCCTGTGTTCTATGCTGGGCTGCACGATTCCTTCTTTAACTTCAAAGTTTCCTATGATGGTTGGCTTCACAATTGCCTTTAAAGCATTTTCTTGGTCAAGCCTAGAAAAGTTCAACATAGGAATGCGTTCTTATGCATTTTCTTCCGAATGTATAGCATTCCATTCACTTGGATTATGTCTCATCAAATTTGCTAACATACTAACTCTTTTGCGAAATGTCTTATCAATACTTGGATCAAAAGAAGCCAATGAGTTTTTCTAACTCCCATGTCTCCGCATACATCTTTGACCAGAACCTAAAAGGCACAACAACAACAACAACTCAAATGAAATTTAATAGATAACATAGTCAAACATAGCAATCAATCTTTTCAAAGTCCCCAACAACAACACCAAAACTTATCACAAATATAACGATACGCAAGTATACATAGACGTACAAGTAATATAGGAGGTTAAGTCCTATAATCGATCCACAGGGACTTGTTGTAGTGATTAGCTAACTTAAATTAGTATTTAACTATTTAGTGGGGGAAAAATAATTCTTGGGAGAAAGTTTGTATTACTAACTATATTTCATTAAAAATGATTGGAATGTAGAATAAAATAATAAATTATTTTGATTCAAGTGAAATGGAGAAAAGATCCGTGATCATGGATAGTTGACAATCCACAGCTTTTCAATTGCACATTTAAATTATTTTTCTCGAGTTGTAGTTGCAAAGTTAATAACACTTATTAAGCATCAGTCTGAATATTTAAAGACTACTTGACTATTCCTAATGCTTATATTCCTATGGTCATATGTTGATAGAGTAGTGCATGTGAGAAATTATCCTCAGACAACTACAAGGGTAACGAGTATATCCTATCCACGTTAGCGAGTCACTCCTTTCCCAAAAGAGTTTGTGATCAAGTTCTAATTTTTCTTATTATACTTGAAAATTCTCTCTTCATTTTAATTTATGAGCCATAAATAGTATCTAATGATTGATTAGAAATTAAATAATTAAGATCAAGAAAAAGTAAATGAGTCAATAAATGGAAAATCTTGAATAAACATACAATTTTCAAACATTAACTTTCATGTCTAAACTAAAATCCCAAAACTAAAATATTTAGTCACTCGTGATCGATTATAGGATAACAAATTTATGACTATAAAATGTTTAAAGACAAAAGAAGAGTACAAAATGTGCCTACTAAGCTGCTTGCGTTCTCATCCTTCTTTGTGTTCCAGACTTGAATGATCCAAATACTTCGTGTTTGATGTATATAAAATCAAATTTTCAAAATAATTTCTAGATGAAAATTCCCTTCATTAAACGAAAAAAATTATGCCTAAGAATGTACTCACCGTGCCGCCGGGCCGCGGCGTGGTATGTCTATTTAAAAAGGCTCCAATTTTAATGTGTGTGCATCCTCCATTTAGAGCCTCGGTGCGGTCAATATGTGGCTCGCATACCTATTGTACTTTCTTGCCTCTTAACTTGAATTTTTATGGTAGACTTGCTTCACGCATCACCTCAAGTTCACTCTTGGTCATTCTTATCAGTTTACTCTCGTACTTCAAAGCTCTCATTTATCCATTCTGAGCTCAAAACTCCTTGTTTTCATCCTGAACAACAAATATAAGCATAACAAATATTTTAAGCATTCATAGAATTGACTAAACAACAAAATATGAGGTAAATAACAGCTAAATGTATAATATTTTGTACTTCACATCACTTATAAAGACACTACATACATATTGATCTAACAAAGATCACTAATGTCCTAATTAGTGATTCTACGATCAACAACAATTTTAGATTATGTTATAAAAGATGTCACTCTCTCATTATCAATATCTACATCATGATGTCAAGTCTCAAAACTTAATCAAGGACATTATCGCATTAATTAAATAACTTGATAATAACTATGATAAAAAGAATATTAGATGTCATATATATTTATATCAAATAACGTCCACAATATATTTTCAACTCATCATATGTGAGATATGATTTAGGACATATCAACTATAGCTTTAACAATATCCTGATTTCCACCAGAGCCAATCACCGACATGTACTTTGTTCCCAATTTTCACTCTGTGCTTGTCAACCCGCCTGTTAGCATTATCTTAGTGAATGATTCCCGTTAGAAGAGCTAAGCAACTTCACAGATCTATCTCTATAAATCTTTATTCCGATTAAATAAGCTACCTCTCTCAAGTTTTTCATAAAAAATAGTATGCAAATTTTATAATATTGATATATCAATATATAAGATCCATATATCATCAATAATATATAGTACCAATAAAATAAATTATGCTCCCACAAAGCTTTTATATACACAAAAATTCATCATCTCATCTAACACAATTGAACTATTCTATTATATTCTTAAATGAACATTCCAACTTCTTTGAGAAGTTTCCTTTAGTCCGCAAATGGACCTTGCGCTAGCAAATTCTATTATGATAAAATAGGGAAATGTTCCACTGAGATTGTATTACATGCACATCTTTTCTAGCTCATCATTAAGGAAAGTTATTTACTTGTTTTGCTATTTTTCATAATCATAATATGCTAACTATAACAAGAGAAATTGAATTGATTTATGCTCCATGGGAGATAAATTTTCATAGTCAATTTCTCTCCTTTGATTATATTCCTTTGGCAACAATACGTGGCTTTGTAGGTCCCCACTTATTCATATGCTCCAATCCCATTTCTAACCGATAGATTTTTATATCTTTTGGAAGGCTTAACTAAAGTTCGTTACTTTATCAACCTTTATGGATACCATGCGTATTATTAAGAAATAAATAAGTTTTTATATTAAAAAAAGTTCCAAACCATCTTATCAAAATGATCAAATGGTGAAGATCAAATCATATAATATATAAATATATTTTCGAAAATGGTTTAAAAACTGATAAAATTTGAGCCTTGGATCAGATTTGGACAGACAAGATCAAAACTTAGAAAGCACATTTCATGCACATATGCTGACATGGTGCACACGAATTTGATTGTTTGATGAGGCCCGAGTCGAAGTAAAAATGGCCAAACTTGGCCAGATTTTAATTGCAAAAATTATTGCTATGAGTATGATTTAAAATGTAGCCTTTGCATTGCAATTATAACCAAAACATTGGCAAAGTTGTCAAATTGACTCAAATAAAAAATTAATTCTTCACATAACCAGATCAATCTTGAAAATTAAATTAAATTAAGATGAATTATTTAATCAATTAATTAATTAAGGTTCTTGACTATAACAAAATAAAATATTTATTTGAAAAATGCACTACTTATAGTAATTAAGTCATGAATGACCTTAAATTTATACTATATTAGAAGTAGAAATCCCCTAACTTAAACGTTAAATTACTGAAATATTTTCTAAATAATTTAGATAATCTACTTATTTTAAAAAATACTAATCCTACGAACAGAAGCCTAATTAAATCTCTGTATGGCATAATTTTTAATCCCCTAGCTATGGCACCATTTCTAATTTTTTGAAGTCCAAAAAAATGCCTATTGTGGTACACACTTTCAAGCAAATATAGCCACTCTTTCTTTTTCTTTTCATCTTACTTTATATTATCTTAGAATATTTGTTCAAAGATGGTCTTGTGCAATTTTTATATTTGTTAATACGTAATATAGTTTTATGAGACAGAGTGGCATTTGTAGCAACCATGAAATAGTATTATTTTAGGTTATGCATTTTTCATTTTAGGATGTTTCAAATATTTGGCACACTTGTATGAATCGTCACATTTTATGAACAAAAAGTAAATATTAACTTTATTAATAACAATAATATACCCAGAGATAAGTTTCTTAACAACAATAATATGCCTGGAGGAAAAAAAAATTATGCCCTACTTATAGAAAAAAACAGAACTAACCTTACAAACAATCCCAACCAACGCTATTCTTCAAGATTTCTATAATATGAGAAAGAATCATAATTTCAATATTTAACTATGTAGCATTGCTAGGAGAAGACATCAGAGGTAAGTGTTCACTTAGGGGAGGGTCACAACTAGAGCGAGGAGAGTTCTAAAATGGGAGATGAGCCCAGATCACAAGTTACTTTATGAATTGATCAACAAATGTCTTCTTCCCCGCACAACTCTCATGATCTTGGGTTGATGGATAAGATTGATATCCAGCAGAAGGTGAATCTTTCCTTTTTGATGATAAAATATATGGCTCGAGTTATAAACCTGACAAGAGGATCACATGGATTGGCGTATGGGTTCTTCTTGGCCAAAATCTTTGGGGCGCACCAGGTCCTATTGTCGAAGGGAAGGTAGGATCCAAGATGGAATTGTTGGATAGGAAGACCTTGGAGGAGCGTGATTTTCTAAAACATATACTAGTTTTCAAAGGGAAAAGTCTAGTGACTCAGATGCTTGTGGATCTGCAGAATGCAAATGCGTGAGTGGCGGACTTTGAAAGGGAAAATAAAGAGCTCAAGAATGATATGACCACTGCCAATACTGAAATCTACAAACTCAAAGATAGAATACTTAACGAACAAATTGTGCAAAATAATATAATTGACAAGCTTCTTTCTTTGATGGAGAAAAACACTACCACATCCTCCTGAAATGTCCTTGACAGTTCCTATATGTTCTTCATGTTTCATCATGTTTCTTTTTGTTGTCTTATTTTGTTCTTCTTATGCCTTTTCTAACAGTTCATCTAAGTGATTGTACCTTGCTTACAAGTTGAATGCTATGTGTTGGAGCTGGTGTATCAATGGTTTGTTTTATTCTTTCCTATTGGTCTTAATTTATGTGTGTATTAGATGACTCATATCATTAGTTTGCTCTGACATTTTCTGTTGTTTAAGGCATGTTCTGGTAAGTGTTGCTTCAGTGGCCATGGTTTATCAATTTATTGCACATGCTTGACACTTGATAGGTTCTTTGTCTAAAAACTTTTTAATGATGTCAAAAGGGAGAAGGGGTGAGTGTGATAGATATGCATATACTGTTTGTCATCATCAAAAAAGAGAAATATATTATTAGAGTTTTGATGATTGACGAAATTGATAAAAAAAAATTATAACCAACATAGTGAATCCAGTTCACCACATAACTAACTGTAAAGGTACACAAAGGTGAAAGACATCAACTCCTACTCAAATAAGGAAAGTGTAGTGACTCTTCTGCTAGTTATAGCACCTGGACAACTTAAGCAAGGGGAAGTTTAGAATTTTTCCAGTCAGGGTAAAGTTTCCAGAACTAAAAGATCAAGTAGTGTACGATATCGAACTAGCTGAGTTAAGAATCAGGAAGGCCCAGGCGTACATCCGTTGCAGCGGACTATTCTCCAACATAGTGGAACCGCTACAACGATCTTTCGCTGCAGCGGGTGACGCGGACCCAAACTCTGGAATCCTGTCCCAGTTAGGATTTAAAAACCTATTCTCTTAAAAAGGGTCAAATAAAAACTCCCAAAATGGGAGGAAGACTTTTTGGAACAAGAAGAGAAACTAGGAGGCTAGAGGAGGCAAGAATTCACCCTCATAGATATGACTCTCTGCAAGAACATAGGACTCAGAGCAAACATGAAACGTCTCGATGATAGCTTGTCCCCCAAGTAGGGTATGGCTTATTCACCTCGTGTTAGACTTTGATCTTTTCGAGAATATATGTATATATACTTGATTTCTATCGATGATGTAGGGGGAAACTATTGAATTTAGTTAACCTAGTATAATGGAAAATAGTAAGCTTAGAGTAGCGAAGGAAATAGGGAAGAGATGATGACATCTCCAAAAATCTGGTAGGCTGTAGTTGTAAAAGAATAAAGCTTGATTTATGTGCTAAAGGAGTTAGACTTCATATAATGGTCTGTAAGGGGGTGCAATGATAAGGTGTTGATTAGGCCTATGGGCATTAATCGTAGTGATGATTTCCCTATTAAAATTTAATTGACGGAATAGAACATGATATGATGATGCCACCGAATTGACATATAATTGTGTTGGACTGCTAAGAATGTTCATTTCTGATGTTATTGAGATGAATTGTGAAAATATTTGAATGGGGGATATTTACGAAGAAACCATTTTGGGGAAACTTAGAGAAGAGCCGGTCGAGGTACTACTTGAACGGTACCGTTGCAGCAGGCGTGGAACCGTTGCAGCGAGACTGTTGTGGCGATAGTAATGCCACTGTAGCGGAGCCCGATTCTACGAGCGAGCTAGGTTGCACCTCCTTGTGAAGTTCTGGATATAATCGATAGGATAACTAACGGGGTAAGAATTTAACTCAGATTAAGAATTTTGTTATAATTACTGTTATATAACTCTGGTTGTGTGTATAAATTGTTGATTGTTGTACTATGATGTGTGATTCTTATTTTCATGTGTATTGGTCCATGGAATCTATGATAACCGGGAAAGGGAAGGAAGAGGTACGTCCTAATAAGAAGGTAAATTATTGACATGTTGAGTAAGAGGCCTAAGGCTGAGATGAGATTTGAATGAATAAATTGTATGATCAAGTCATGAGTTAGAGCTTGGATATGAGTGGCTCGTGCTCGAGGTGAGCATCCGGGCGAGCATCATAAGAAAGTACACAGACAGGTATGGATAAAGACCATATGGCTAGGTGTACAGACTTGAGTACACAGACAGGTATGATAAAGATCTCATATGGATGGATGTACAGTACATGAATTTTTAGAGCCCCTTGCAGGTCACGATTGGAAGGGAAAACATAAGACTCTCTGGCTTGTGTGTATAGTGGTTTGATAGAGGAGTGTGCTCGACACACCACCGATGGTATGATTATGACACAAAAATTGTACAGGTATGACATGATGTACATATGGTGACAGTGACAAGATGTACAGGTATACAAGTGTGAAATGAGATACACAGACATGAATTAGGGTACAAATTAAGAGGCACAGTTGAGGTAAAGTAAGTGATAACATGGTACATGTACGGTACCTTAAGATGTGATTTGGCGTGAAGATAGGTACATAATTTTTAATTAAATTGGGGTGGACTAAGCTCCATAATTATGGTTTGTGGCTTCTTTGTGAATATTTGAATTATTTACATGTTTTTTGGATTAATGTTAGAGTTTTGTGATATTTTAAATGAGGAATGGTGCTATGGTGAGTGTAATTATGATCAGTGATTGATGGCTGAGTTGTTGGGTAAACTTGATAGTTAGTGGCCTTAGGCAAAACGTAGTTAAATTTCGTAGGTAAATAAAGGGACTACTAAAAGAATAAAAATGGGTTGATTAAGGATATTGAATGGGCAAAATGAATATACAAATGCTGATGGATTCATGACGGAAAAGCAAGGATCTAGATGTAGAGGAAACAGGCTACTGCTCGACTAGGTACCATTGCATCGAGTCGAACTCTACTACCGTGAAACAGCTATAGCAGTTGAGACCACCGCTACAGCAGCATGAAGGGAACAGATTAGGAGTAAAACGTAAGGGCTAAATGATTGGGTGATTGTGGGTAAATTAGTGAATTAGAAGTATGTATGATCTAGGCAGGAAAGTTACCAGTTTATATCATGCGTTGGAATAATTGTTAGAATTATTGTTGTTGAATGCATGTAAATTATGTGACATTATGCGAGCAAATCTTAGTCCACCGATGATACCTAACGGTATGTGTGTCTACTAATACTATACTTGCTACACCTTTTTGGGTGTAGGTTGTCATAGGTTTGAAGTCTCATGATTGGTTTGAAGTACTCAGCAACAGCTTCCGCATTTTTCTACAGATGAAGTTGTGTCATTATTTTATCGGTATTTTGTTAGAGCTCTTGTACCTGTTTAGACTAGATCTTGGGGAGAGTCAAGATTTGGGAGTATTTATTTTCATGTTTTAATTCTGGCAAATGTTGGCTGGCATATGATATGAAGTCTGTAATTGGTATAGCATTATGTATAAAAGGGTACTCTTATCGAGTCAGAGTCGATATAAGTGCCCGCATGACCTGCCCATTGGGGTCGTGAAAAGCTGGTATGAGAGTGTCTAGGTTACCGATCTCACAAGTACAAGAGAAATGTCGAGTACACTCCTGCGGATTGGTGAGTAGACGGCCACACCAAATCTTCGGTATGATATAAGGCATTTAGGAAGTTTTCGCTTTATTTCTTTCCCCATCATATTGTTCGAGTGTGGTGGTCGCCTGGGTTGAGTCCAATTGGTATATGGAGGGTTCCAATTGATAATCGACAGGCTAAATTGGTACCTGCTATGTGAGAAATGTTGAGAACACGCAATGAACTGGTGGGCGGGGTTGACTTAAGTGACTTGGGAGGGAATGAGAACCCCCATAGTATTCGGCTTAGTGAGTCTTCGCTATAGCGCGGTATGTCATGCTGTAGCAGACTTTCTATAGAGAGCAAAGTATCGCCGCAGTGGAACCACTGTCGCGATAGAGTGATTGCTGCAGCGGACATTGTCAGGCAGAATGCCAGGTTTCAGCATTCTAAAATTCCTGTTTCGAATAGCAACGACACATATGACAGATTTAAACAGGCAAGCTAGGAGAATATAGGGAAACTACAGTAATGTCATTTAAAAGGCCAAAACATGGACAATGTCTACTAACGCTAATAGGAGTTTGCAATAACAAGTACCTACAAGTATCAACTGTCACGACCCAAACATAGGCCCGGATCGGGACATGGGACAAAGAACCCCAAGAGACTCTAAGTCGACCCATGGCATGAACATAGAAGCTAAGAGCATACAACAAGCAGAACATGATAAAATAAAACATGCTTAAGAGGAATCCTGCATACATATCACTCTAAAATACAGTCAACAATGACAAGTTGATTTATACATAATGTCTGGAAAAAAACCTCTAACATAACTGTTGAGTTGATGGGACAATATCCCCAACGAGCTTGACAAAGTCTGTAACTGAAAGAGCATAACGAGAAATAACTGAATCTCCTCGAAGGATGAGGACTCACCAACACTGGCTAGACAGACCTGAGGGAAAAGTAAGACTAGTGATGCGGCTGAGACTGATCCCTCGGACCTGTATCATGAAATGATGCAGCATACAATATGCGGTCAGTTCATGAAATGTACTTAGTATGCAAGGTAAGTAAAAATGGACAGTTAAAATACATAAGAGTTCATAAGAGTAGGACAACATAATCATAAATCAAATATCATAATGTAAACATAAGGGCTCAAGGTTTTTAAACCATTCGTAATCCAATCATAATCGTAGTCATAAGAGAAAACTTTATAAAACATAACTTGAGCCAAAGGTAGATAAACATAACTATACATAAATCATGAGGAACAATTGAAGGACTCATCTTAACCAACACCATCATAATAGAGTTTACATGATGCCCAACTATTTCGCCCAAGTGGTCAGGACCACCCCTAACCTGCTAGGCAGGGGGACACAAAGTATGGTGATATCACAGGGATCCAATAATAAATAAATAAATAAATAAATATATATACACACACACACACACCTATGGTGGCATGTAATTCTGAGACCACGGGGTTTACCTAAATGCCAGGTCTACTCGGTGCTAGACACTGCTCTCAAAAATATACACGTGAGGGCTCGTATAGTAACTATGAAATCATTCATGAAATTCATGGACAAATAAAATAATAACATGATGGATCCCACTTGAAATACATTATTAGCCATGAATAAGGGCCCATGAATTGGCCAAGAGTCATAAATTCATAAATCATGAAAACCATGCATACTTGTGAAAATTTATATACTTTATTTTTATAAATCCATGAAGAATACTTGAAGAGAAATCATAACATAAATCATAAATCATAATTTAAACTTAGCAAGATCAAAATCATAATAGAATCATAAATTGACTTTTCATGAAACTTACATAATTGGGCATAATTTAATTAAAAATTTTAAAGTTATGAATTAATAATCAAAATAGGTATAAGATCTGCCCATAGATCATAAAATTTGATTTGATACATGAAGGGAATTGACCCATAGATAGATCATAGGGAATTTCACAAAATTAGGGATAAATCCCAATAGATAATGAACTTGAATCTAAAATAGAAAATCCATGGAATTCAAAAGAATTTAGAGCATGAGAGTGAAAGAAACTGTCATTCATAGCCTCATATACCTGGGTAAATCTGATTTGCACTTCCTCATGAAAGCCAAAAAGAAATTGGAGAGAAATTGGGGAATTCTTCAAGCTTGATCTCCAATGAAGAACTCTAATTTGTATGCATGGAATGGTAAGGCTTAGGATAGGTTTAACACTCTTAGAATTCTGCTAACTGATCTTAAAACGACATATTTTAGGACCTTAGAGATTAGAAATTATGAAAATACCCTTAATAAAGAGTCTGGAAATTACTGCCTCCCATTGCTGCCTCTGATGGAACCTGCATCTGGACTTCCCACAAATCACCCCATGACTCGTACCTTCATCCAACGAGTCGTGGGTTCCATCTATTACCTCGATTGGGGGATTTTCCTACTCCTTCCCACAGGCACATACCACGACTCGTTGTTTCTCACAACGAGTCGTACTACGACTCATACTTTCCAACCCTGGTACCCTGGTGATAACCAAAGACCCCAACCTACGACTAGTTACATCATCTTACGGGTGAATCATGGACCCGTTAGCTTTGAGTCTACTTTTGCAGAACCTAACCATGAGTGTCTCCCACGGGTCGTTAGACCCTCTAATGACTTGTACCACGAGTCGTTCTGAGTAAAATCTCATATTTTTCTACTGCTTATCATTTCAAATTCCCGAGTCTAGTCTTAGGCACTTTCGGGGTATTACATCAACATTCATCCAAGCAAAACAAGAAAGGAAAATAGTATTGTCTTACAAGCCCCAAACGGGGGCTACCCAAATCTGTAAACAAGCAAAGGGAGAAGGGGAAATGGGAACTCTATAACCCATCAACCTGGAGGCCTCATCAATACCATTGCCAGCCTCATCGCCTGCTCCCTCCTTAAACCCGTCGAGGAAAGAAAACTCGGGAAGGTCCCGTCTGTTCACCTGGGGTATCCTCGAATCGGGAGATAGGGTGTTCAAGATCTTCTTGATTCCCATCCATATCCGGATGATCAGCTTGCCTCGAATACCGCCTCCTCCTCTCTCGCTCCAAGTCCTCCCGGAGCTCCACATGGGCCTGAGCTAGGGCGGCAACATAATACCCCGAAACTTTCTTAGACTAAACTAAGACCTTGTAAGAAAAATCCAAAAGAGACTAGAAATTTTTTCTTCAGAACGACTGAGAAAACGAGTCGTGGTCAGCACTGCGTAGGTCCTTCGGGAACCAACGGGACATTGAATGACCCGTTATGAGAAACAACGAGTCATCTTGTCACTCGTTTCATCCCCAGCTCAGAACTCCCTTTTTCAGGAACCCACGACTCAACCAATAAGTCACGTGTGATACAATGACTTGTGGTTTGAGTCATTAGATGGGCTCCCAATTATCCCCTTTAGTGACAATGAGTGCCAACAACGACCCGCTATGTCACACAACGAGTCCTTGTCACCACTCGTGGTGAAAAGATCGAGAATCCTTCAGGATTTCCAATGGACAGAATGAAAGGTGACAATGAATCGTTGTCCCAACCAACAAGTCGTTGTGTCACCCGTGGAGAAAAGGTCCAGTGTTTTGTTCGATTTCTTGCTAGTGGTCACGGGAGGTACCAACGACCCGTTGGTTCATCCAACGAGTCGTGGTCCCTCTTGTTGCCAGTTCCAGTGAGCTAGAAATCTAGGCCCAGGACCAACAACTATTCCCAACGAGTTGAGGTCTCAACCAATGGCTCGTTGAGTGACCTGTTGGTCCCTGTTGGCAGTTTTTTCAAATTTTCGCTTAGGGATATTTTTGTAACTTTCTACCTTTTTAATCTAAAAAATACATCATTTTGGGTTATCTTCAGGGAATTTAGAGGGGTAATCGATGATATACTTCATTCCTCCCATCCCTCAGAAATCAGATCGTAAAACTTCCTCAAGAAAAACTCAGAGCAAAAGCTAGGGCAATCGACTTTCTTCTCAGATTCTCAAGAGATTTTCTCCAGGATTTCTTCACCATGTATGTGGGAATTTAATATGGGAATCGTACTTCCCTTGTGCCCCAAAATCCATCTAAATTTTTTATCAGTTCTAGTCCTTGAGTTTTCAAATGTGAATGAATTTTCAACCAGATTCTATCTATATTGTGTGGGATATTGTTCATGTCAATTTTTACTAAAATTCCACTATCTAGCTATCATGTTGATACATGTTCCTGTAAAGATGGTTTTAGCCCTAGCTTTTGAATAGAGTAAATTAGAGTCTTGCAAAATTTACTAGTTATTCATATTGCTATATCCTATCAGTGTTGGGATTCCCATAGTGTTAATATCAGTTGATTATCTCAGTCAATTCATGCTAGTCCAGTTTCAGTCTGAATACTAGCCTACTCAGTATTTTCATAAATGTTAGTTGATCAATTCGACTATAGTCTTTTCTTGAGGTGTCAGTGGTGCATCCCAGTTATCAATTATTAGACTCATTTATCAATTATCATATATTAGTTGTTCTTTAGATGGTTACGATGCTTCCACATAAGCAGCTCTGGCCAGTCTCAGAACAACAGTTATAGAATTCGATTTGATAAGACTCTCAGGGTACTTCCAGATAAGTATCCCTGACTTAGTCTTGGACCCCAATTTTGAGATATCATCTTAGTAGTCAGACTAGGAGTATCCAGTGGGAGTAGGACTTAGCACCAAAAGGACCGGGGTTCCATCTCGCCCAGGTTTCTAGAACTACGTTGCCACCATATGTTATTTTATTGGCCTTATGACCCCAGACCTGTGATCACCCAGCTCATGCCTTTATACCCTGGCAAGGTATATTGGGTCCTATCAATGGGGTGTATACATCTAACTCCACATTTATCTCACGTGGTTATATGTCGGTTAAAGACTCTCCTACTAATCAGAATAGTTTCATTTTACTCAGCTCATTACAGTGTCATATTTACTCGGTACAGTTCATTACAGTTAGTCCAGATCAGTATCTCGGATTCAGGGCATGTCTATGACCATCAGTCATGGTCATTATTGACCATCTCACTTATATTTCAGATGTTCAATTTTTAGTATTTCAGTTGGTCATTACATGTCATTACAGTTCAGTTACTTGTTCTTCGTGTTTATATTTTTTCTCACTTACTCAGTACATTCAAAGTACTGACGCATACCTTCTATGTTGTATCGTATTATGATATAGGCCTAGGTTCTCATCCTCAACACCGTTAATCGATTCCTTCAGGTGATATCAGCAGCTGCAGTGGTGAGTCCTCATCTTTCGAGGATGATGTTTATTTTTCAGTTATTTTCGTTTAGTTAAACTTTAGAGATAGTTGGGGGCTTGTCCCAGCAACTCATCATTAGTAGATGGCTTTCAGAGATAGACTCATACATTCAGTTTTGCTTTCAGATGTATGAACTTTTATCAAATTAGCTTTCTTAAATAGTTTTATTATTTAAGCTTCCGCTATGATTACCCAGATTTCCAGTGTTATGATAGACCATGGGTTGGCTGGGGTTACTTGTGACTTCCAAGTATCATGTATTGTTCAGGGTATAGACTCGGGTCGTGACAAACTTGGTATCAGAGCACTAGGTTTAGAGTATTGTAGGATGTCTAAAAGCCGCGTCAAGTAGAGTCCTTTTCATGGATGTGAAGTGCGCCACACTTATGAAGGGGAGGCTACGAGATGTTATTACGAAGACTCCCTTTTGTTCATACTCCATATCATGCGTTGGAGTTCCATTCCAGAAACATTCTCCTAACTCATGCTCTATTTTGTTTCAGTGAAACTATGCCTCCAAGACATGAAAACAGAGGAAGGTTCGGCAACGCTAACTGACCTGCCCAACCATCTCCAACAGCCCTTTGGGATGACCAAGTGTCCTCAGCGGAATTCAGAGTGGCAATCCAGCTACTGGCTCAGACAGTAACAAACCAGGTAAACCAGCAGGTGGTTCCAGTAAACTCAAATGGATCTGAAGTAGCTGCCAGAGTTCGAGACTTCACCTGAATGAACCCTCTAGCCTTTCATGGGTCCAAGGTGGGAGAGGACCCACAGGAGTTTGTGGGTGAGGTATGGAAGATCACCCAGATTATGGGTGTTAGTTCCGCTGAGAGTTTTGACCTAGTTGCCTACCAGTTGAAAGGGGTGGCACAGATCTGGTACGACCAGTGGAAGGAAGGGAGACTAGAAGGAGTGGAACTGGTGGAGTGGGAAGAGTTCACCGCAGCATTTCTAGACAGATTCTTTCCCCGGGAGTTAAGGGTGGCTAAGGTTGAAGATTTTATGAATTTGAAGAAGGCCAAAAGGACGGTGGAGGAATATGCACTGGAGTTCACACAGTTGTCAATATATGCTCCGGAGATGGTAGACAAGCCAAGGGCTCGCATGCTTAAGTTCATCAACGGAGTGTCAAAACTGGTACTTAAAGAGTGCAGGACCGCAATGCTCATAAAAGATATGACCTCTCTAGCCTCATCATTCATGCCTAGAAGATTGAGGAAGAAAAGTTGAAAGACATGGAGCGGGAGAATAAGTAGGCTAGGACTGGCCAAACAGATTATGGCCACCAGAGGTCTAGCGGTAGTATCCGCCCATAGCAGCAGAGGGCTCCAACACCCACTTTAGCCAGTGCCCCTACTTTTCGGTCCTGCAAGGATTGGAAGGGTGGAGCATCTAGCTCCCAATCCCAGAGTCACAACACTAGCAATCCCTACCCTGCTTAACCTAAGTGTGGAAAGAATCATCCAGGTCAATGCCTCCAGGGCAAATAGGGTTGCTTTGAGTCTGGACAACTAGGTCACTAGCTTAGAAAATGCCTGTCAATGGGACAGGGGAGATCAAAGTGTACCACTTCAACAGCTCCAGCAGGCCAACACTTCAGGTATAGATGGCGGTCAGCGCCAAAACTGCTTTTATGCTTTGTCCTCCTCTCAAGATCAGGAGAGCTCACCTAACGTGGTCACGGGTATGTTACGTCTCTTCCACCTAGATGTGTATTCCCTACTAGATCTAGGAGCCACACTATCATTCGTGACGCCCTATGTAGTTGTCCAGTTTGAAATCAGTCCAGAAGTCCTCTCAGAATCATTCTCAATCTCTACCCCAGTTTGTAAGTTAGTTAGAGCCAGCCGGGTGTATAGAAACTACCCAGGATCAATATTGAATAAGGTCATTCCAACTGATCTAGTAGCATTTGACATGGTTGATTTCGGCTCATTCATGGCATGGATTGGTTACACTCTGTTATGCCTCAGTCGACTACAAAACTTGAGTCGTCGGATTTCAATTTCTAAATAGCCAGTTTTAGAATGGATGGACAGTAGTTCAGTTCCTAAGGGTCGGTTTATTTCCTACCTTAAGGCAAGGAAGCTCATTACTAAAGGGTGCATTTATCATCTAGTTCAAGTAAAAGATTCCAACTCTGAGACCCCAACTATCTAGTCAGTTCCAGTTGTTAGCGAGTTCCCTGATGTGTTCCCCGAAGATCTTCCCGGAGTCCCTCCCTAGAGAAAAATAGACTTCGACATAGACCTTCTTCCAGAAAATCAGCCCATCTCCATCCCTCCTTACAGAATGGCTCTAGCTGAACTTAAGGAGTTGAATGAGCAGCTAAAAGACCTTCTTGATAAAGGTTTCATCAGGCCCAGCATCTCTCTATGGGGTTCTCTAGTATTATTCGTGCAAAAGAAAGATGGTACTCTCAGAATGTGTATCGATTATCATCAGCTGAACAAAGTTATAGTTAAGAACAGGTATCCCCTATCCAGGATTGATGACTTGTTCGATCAACTTCAAGGAGCCAGTTGTTTCTGCAAAGTAGATCGCAGGTCGAGGTATCATCAGCTTAGAGTAAGAGAATGTGACATACAGAAAACATCCTTCAGAACTCGGTATGGTCACTATAAATTCATGGTTATGTCCTTTGGACTAAGTAATTACCCTGAAACTTTCATGGACCTGATGAACAGGGTTTTCAAGTAGTATCTAGACGTGTTCTTCATTGTGTTCATTGATGACATTCTGGTATACTCCAGAAACGAGGAGGAATATGCTAACCATCTGAGGATAGTGCTACAGACGCTCAGAGACCGCCAGTTGTTTGCTAAATTCAGCAAATGTGAATTCTGGTTGAAGTCTATGAATTTCCTTGGTCACTTGGTCTCGAGTGAGGGTATTTAGGTGGATCCTCAAAACATAACAGCAGTGAAGGACTAACCAAGACCTACTTCCCCAATCAACATCTGAAACTTCCTAGGTCTATCCGGTTATTACCGATGATTTATAGAAGGATTTTCCTCTATTGCATCTCCTCTGACTAAGTTGACTCATAAAAAGGTGAAATTTCAATGGTCAGATGCGTGTGAGAAGAGTTTCCAGGAGTTGAAGACTCGACTCACTACCGCTCTAGTTTTAACCTTATCGGAAGGAACAGATGGGTTCATAGTATATTGTGATGCTTCCAGAGTGGGACTCGGTTATGCTATGATGTAGCGGTGTAAGGTGATAGGTACGCCTCCAGACAGCTTAAGGCTCATGAAAAGAACTATCCGACTCATGACCTTGAGTTGGTAGCAGTGTGTTTACGGGGCTCACGTGGATATTTTATAGGGCTCAC
Organism: Datura stramonium; assembly: GCA_018107945.1. Lineage (NCBI taxonomy): Eukaryota > Viridiplantae > Streptophyta > Magnoliopsida > Solanales > Solanaceae > Datura > Datura stramonium. The sequence continues at coordinate 157,039 of JACEIK010000443.1, read as the reverse complement.
GTGGATGTTTTCACTGAACACAAGAGCCTTCAGTATGTGTTCAGTCAAAAATACTTGAATCTTCGTCAGAGAAAGTGGTCGGAGTTATTGAAGAATTACGACATGAGTGTGTTATACCACCCGGGCAAGGCCGATATGGTGACTGAGGCCCTAAGAAAGATTTCCATGGGGAGCGTGGCTCATGTTGAAGATAGCAGAAAGGAACTGACAAAAGATATTCACAGGTTTGCTCGATTGGGAGTGCAGTTGGTTGATTCGGCTGAGGGCAGAGTAGTAGTGCAAAGTGGATCATATTCCTCGTTAGTCATTGAAGTTAAGTCAAGGCAGGATGAAGATCTCATACTGCTTAAGCTGAAAGAAGCAGTTTTCAGAAAAGAAGTAGAGGCTTACTCCAAAGGAGGAGATGGTGTGCTCCGTTACTAAGGCAGACTATGTGTACCGGATATAGGTGACTTGAGACAATAGATACTGACAAAAGCATACAGTTCGAGATATTCTATCCACCCAGGTGCCACTAAGATGTACCATGATCTACGGTATATTTACTGGCGGAACGGCATGAAAAGAGACATTGCAGAATTTGTGGCTAACTGCCCGAACTGCCAGCAGGTGAAGGTGGAATATCAGAGACCTAGGATATGACTCAGCATATTATCATACCCACATGGAAGTGGGAAAAGTGAATATGGACTTTATTACAGGTCTATCTCGTATTCGCCGGCAGCATGACTCAATCTGGGTGATAGTAGATCGGATGACCAAGTCAGCACATTTGCTCCCAATTAAAACTACAGACTCAGCTGAGAATTATGCTAGCCTATATATCCACAAGTTAGTCAAACTTCATGGAGTGCCTTTGTCCATTATTTCAGATAGAGGTACCCAGTTCACCTCACATTTTTGGAAGTCATTTCAGAAAGGACTTGGTACCCAGGTCAAGCTCAGCACAACTTTTCATCCTCAAATAGATGGACAAGTTGAGAGGACTATTCAGACCTTAGAAGATATGCTGAGAGCTTGTCTGATCGATTTCAAGGGAAGTTGGGATGATCACTTGTCTCTTATCAAGTTTGCATACAACAACAGCTTCCACTCTAGTATTCAGATGGCCCCGTTTGAGGCATTATATGGTAGGAGGTATAGATCTCCTATAGGGTGGTTTGAGGTCGGTGAAGCTACATTGATAGGGCCAAAATCAGTTCATGAAGCTATGCATAAGGTGCAATTTATTAGGGAGAGGTTGAAAATAGCGCAAAGACAACAAAAATCTTATGCTAATGTGAGGAGGAGAGAGTTAGAATTTGCGCTAGATGATTGGGTTTACCTGAAAATTTAACCATGAAGGGGGTGATAAGGTTTGGGAAGAAAGGGAAACTGAGTGCGAGATATGTTGGATCCTACAGGATATTGAGGTGAAATGGTAGTGTTGCATATGAGTTAGAATTACCTCCAGAGTTAGCATCGGTGCACCAAGTCTTCCATCTGTCACTATTAAAGAAGTGCATTGATGATCCGACTTCGATTTTGCCACTAGAAAATGTGGGAGTGAAGTATAGTCTCTCTTACGAAGAGGTCCCAGTTCAGGTCCTAGCCCGTCAGATTCGTAAGCTGAGAAACAAGGAAGTCGCTTCAATGAAAGTCTTGTGGAGGAAGCAGCTAGTTGAGGGAGCCATATGAGAGGCAGAAGCAGACATGATGACCAAATACCCTCATTTATTCTCTTCTAGTTCAGTTCCAGCATCAGCTACTAAATTCCTCCTCAATACTCCATTCAGTTCCGTACTTATCGGCTTTACTTAGATTTTCAATGTGCATTCTAATTGCAATAGCTCTGTTAGTGTGGTTAAATCAGTTTGAAGTCATTCATTCCTTCGGAAACCAATGCATAGCCTCAGTCTAGGAATTCCAGCTCTTTTCCCAGTTTTCCAGCAGTTTTAACCTTCATTCGAGGATGAATGATCCCAAGGGGGAGATACTGTAACACTCCGAAACTTTTCTAGATCAAACTCAAACCTTGTAAGAAAAATCTAGAAGAGACCAGAAATTTTTTCCTTAGAACGAACGAGACAACGAGTTGTGGTTAGCTCCAACGACCCGTTGTCTGGGTCGTGGTCAGCACAACCTTGGTCCTTCAGGAACCAATGTGATATGGAACGACCCGTTGTGAGAAACAACGAGTCGTCCTGTCACTCATTGCATCCCCATCTCAAAACTCCCTTTTCCAAGAACCCATGACTCAACCAACGAGTCATCGTGTGATACAATGACTCGTGGTATGGTTCATTAGATGGGCTCCCAGTTATTCCCTTCAGTGACAACGAGTGGCAACAATGACCCGTTGTGTCACATAACAAGTTGTTGTCACTACCCGTGGTGTCAATCTCAAGAATCCTTTAGGATTTCCAGTGGACAAAACGAAAGGTGACAATGACTCATTGTCCCAACCAACGAGTCGTTGTGTTACCCGTGGAGAAAGGGTCCAGTGTTTTGTTCGATTCCCTGCCAGTGGTCACGGGAGGTACCAACGACTTGTTGGTTCATCCAATGAGTTGTTGTCCCTCTCGTTGCCAGTTCCAGTGAGCCAGATATCCAGGCCCAGAACCAACGACTGGTCCCAACAAGTCGTTATCTCAACCAACGACTAGTTGAGTGACCCGTTGGTCCATGTCGGTAGTTTTTCCAGATTTTCTCCCAGAGATATTTTTGTAACTTTTCACCTTTTTAATCCCTAAACTACGGCATTTTGGGTTATATTCATGGAATTTATAGGGTTAATCGATGATATACTTCATTCCTCACATTCCTTCAGAAGTCAGATCATAAAACATTCTCAGAAAAAACTCAGAGCAAAAGCTAGGGCAATCGACTTTCTTCTTAGATTCTCAAGAGATTTTCTCCGGGATTTCTCTAGGTATGTGGAAATTTAACAAGGGAATTGTCCTTCCTTTGTGTCCTAAAATCCATCTAAATTTCTTATCAGTTCTAGTCCCTGATTTTTCGAATGTGAATGAATTTTCAACCAAATTCTGTCTATATTGTGTGGGATATTGTTCATGTTAATTGTTACTAAAATTCCACTATCTAGCTATCATGTTCATACTTGTTCTTGTAAAGATGGTTTTATCCATAGCTTTTGAATGCAATAAATTAGAGTCTTGCTAAAATTGACTAGTGATTCATATTGCTAGATTCTATCAGTGTTAGGATTCCCATAGTGTTAATATCAGTTAATTATCTCAGTCAATTCATGCTAGTTCAGTTTCTGTCAGAACACTAGCCTACTCAGTATTTTCATAAATGTCAACTAATCAGTTTGACTACAGTCTTTTCTTGAGGTGTCAGTGGTGCCTCTCAGTTATCAGTTATTAGACTCATTTATCAGTTATCAGATATTAGTTGTTCTTTAGACGGTTACTACGCTTCTAGATAAGTAGCTATGGCCAGTCTTAGAACACCAGTTATAGAATCCGGTCCAATTAGACTCTCAGGGTACTTCCAGATAAGTATCCCTTACTTAGTCTTGGACCCCAGTTTCAAGCTATCATCTTAGTAGTCAGACTAGGACTATCCGGTGAGAGTAGGACTTAGTACCGTACGGACTAGGGTTCCAGTGCACCCAGGTTCCCAGAACTGTGTTGCCACCGTAGGTTATTTTATTGGCCTTATGGCCCCAGACTTGTGATCATCTAGCTCATGTCATTATACCCTGGCAAGGTATATTGGGTCCTATTGATAGGGTGTATACATCGAACTCCACGTTTATCTCACGTGGTTATATGTCAGTTATAGACTCTCCCACTAATCTATACATTTTCAGTTTAGCTCAGCTCAGTATAGTGTCAGATTTACTCGGTTCAATTCAATTCATTACATTTAGTCCAGATCAGTATCTCAGATTCAGGGCATGTCTATGACCATCAGTTATAGTCATTATTGACCATCTAAATTATATTTCAGATGCTCAGTTTTCAGTATTTCAATTGGTCATTACATGTCATTACAGTTCAGTTACTTGTTCTTTGTGTTTATATTTTCTCTCACTTACTCAGTACATTCAAAGTACTGACGCATATCTTCTATGTTGTATCGTATTATGATACAGGCGCAGGTTCTCAGCCTCAGCACCGTTAATCGATTCCTTCAAGTGATATCAGCAGCTGCAGTTGGTGACTCCTCATCTTTCAAGGAAGATGTTTATTTTTCAGTTATTTTCTTTTAGTTAAACTTTAGAGTTAGCTGGAGGCTTGTCCCAACAACTCATCATTAGTAGATGGATTTCATACATAGACTCAAACATTTAGTTTTGCTTTTCGATGTATGAATTTTTATCAAATTAGATTTCTTAAATGGTTTTATTATTTAAGCTTCTTCTATGATTACTCAGATTACCAGTGTTATGATAGACCATGGGCTGGCTTGGGGTTACTTGTGACTTCAAGTACCGTGTCTCGTCCAGGGTATAGACTCGGGTCGTGGCAGGCAATTTCCTCTTGTATCTCCCCTGAGTCGGTAGCTACTACACCAGAGGGTCGTCTACTGGAAGGAAATCTAGGCAACCATACCAATAGCTCCCGCATGGCTTCCATCTCAGTCTCAATCCGCTCAAATGGCCCGATGGGTCCAGAAGTGCTGGCCCCACCATCTCCCTCAGCAGAGGTAGTCCTTCTCTTCATCCGGCCTCTCCCTGGAGCCCCCTTCACCCACAAGGTATCAAAGGTATTGCACAACCCATGATGAGGTCCCCGGACTCTTTATACACCCCAGCTCGCCGGCAGAGTAGAGTGATGAAAGAAGGAAACGGCAGACGGGTGATGGGCTTAGCTGAGAAGTACCTCCATTCCTCAAAAATCTGAGCCTCCACATTTACCCTCACCCCGCTCAGGACACAGGCCACCACTAAGACACGGGGATAGGTCACATCCGTGATGTTGGAGGATGGGCAAATCCTTCGAGATACTAGCTTAAGCCATCTCCTGGCCTCCACAAAGAAATGAGTGTTTTGGTTGCCCGTCCTAGTGATGCCCCAGTTAGTTGAGGTCCTTTTCTCCTCCACCACCAAGGTGTCCACCAACCACTGTCCATTCTCATCCACATCGTAGGCCTTCAGCTCATCCTCTGGAGGGTTCGATAGACCCAAGACTTGATTAATGGTGGCAGGGGTCAGGAACATCTGCATACCCCTGACATTGGCCACCGGCTCGTCCCGACTCTAAGCCACGATAGGAAGGTTGGCATAGAACTCCCTCACCCAGGCCTCGTTAACCTTACACGTCTCCTTCACCAACGGACCCCATCCTATCTCTTGGAGAAAGGCATAAAACTCTGGTGTCTTCTCTTCTACGTCCTGCATAACGAATCCCCTATTGTGAAGTAAATCCTTCACAACTTGCTCTTTGTGTCAAAATTGGCACTGATCATTCACAAAGCGAATAGTCACCGATGTGAATGTTGTTGCTAGAAGAAGCCATAGTAATGGACCTGCATTAATAATAAGCATTAGGAAATGAATGGAAGGACCAGGAAAAAGAATAGGTCAAGGAAAAGAAAAATAGAACTAAGAAGGGGTCACTAACTAGGTGGATCGTTGTAGCGGTCATATGTCTGTTGCAGCGAGTCCGCAATACTGGGAGTGGACCATTGTAAAAATATCGCTGCAGCGATCATTGTTCCATTGCAGCGGACATTGTCTTTCCCAGACCTCCGAACCCCATTAATGGAGGTTGAAATTTCGACTTCCGTATTTCTTCAAATAAACTACAGACTAGACAAGGAGAGGACTCACTCAAGCCCTAACAATCATTACCCACCCCAATAGTGTACGGATTCGAGCCCAAAAATTTCGAGGAAGTTAAACCACCACCCTTCCCAAAGTCCCCCATTTTTGGGCTCACAACTAAATGAAAATCGGCATAAACACTTGAGAATGATAGAAAAAACTTGAGAACATAGATGCAAGTGGCATGCTTCGACAATCTAGCCTATGAATTCAAAAAGGAATCTACCCTTGTGACCCTACAACTACCCAAAATCGAAGAAAATAGGTGTTATATTGCAGAGCATTCAATAACAAGTGAGTAAGGAAGTTACAAACGAAGGATTACCTTAAAAAGTTATGAAAAATAGCCGAAGAAGTTGATAGAAATTCCTAAGATGTAAGTGAGAAAAGTTGAGAATGAACTCACAAACAGTCCAATCTACCCTTAAAACTAAATTGTCTTTCGCTGCAGCGGATCAATTTTTATTGCGGCGGAATATGTATGGTTGCATCGAAAAGGCTTGGAGGCAGTGATGCTTCAAATTCCTTTGTGGGTTTCCTGAAATTTTGTTAAAAGTTCATGGCATATGGTTACAACTAAGATTGCCTAAGCTACGGCTAATATCGTGAGACCTAGGAGAGAAGTTAGCAATACTCGGGGGTCAGTCTGTTTAAGGTTCCACGAGCTGGCAAATAGGGGTGATGAACTGACGAGAGTATTCTCGACAATAATACTAAGGAAATAGGATTAAGAGAAGAGCGACATGCGGGAGGGTTGTATCATTATGGACAGGCATAATCCGGAAGATTTGTTAAATTTGTCCTGAAAACTCAAGGGAAACGAGTCCAACCCAATGTGTCAGGCCGAAAATAAATATGATGATGGGGATATCCTTGGATTTGTAATTTCATGAAGATCACATACTTGTACAGGGGTAGATCGTTTGTAAGGCATTCGAAAAGACGAACCTTGCATTGGGTTCGGTGGAACAAGTAAGCGCCCTTGATCCATTGAAGTGTTAGTCAGTATATAGGTATTGGGTGATAAAGAAGTTGTGTAAGGATCAGTCCAAGAATCGGGGAACAAGGGTCATAAGACCCCAGTGTCGGTGAGAAATAAATGAAACCATTACTGGTGAGGGTTCTACATGGGGAACTGGAAATTGTGCCTACATAGTAAGGTCGTTTAGGGATGAATGAATTTTTAATTGGTATCTGATATAATGACCCGTCTGTTAGTTACAGCACCTGGACGACTTAAATAAATGGAAGTTTAGAATTTTTCCAATTATGGTGAAGTTCTCGAAACTAAAAGATCAAGTAGTGTATGATCTCGAACTGAGCTGAGTTAAGAATCGGGCAGGCCCAGGCGTACATCCGCCGCAGTGAACTATTCTCCGCCAAAGCAGAACTATTGCAGTGGTAATAGGGCTCGGTGCAACGGATGATGCGGATCAGAACTCTGCAATCCTGTCCCAATTATGATTTAAAAACCTATTCTCTTAGAAGGGGTCAAATAAAAACGCCCAAAATGGGAGGAAGACTTTTTGGAACAAGAAGAGAAACTATGAGGCTAGAGGAGGCATGAATTCACCCTTCTAGATAAGACTCTCTGCAAGAATACAGGACTTAGTGCAAACATGCTATTGGGAACGTCTTGACGATAGCTTGGCACCTAGATACACTATGTTATTCACCCTGTTTTAGACATTGATTTTTGTGAGCATGTATGTATATATACTTGATTGCTATCGATGATGTAGGGGGAAACTATCGAATTTAGTTAACCTAGTATAATGGGAAATAGTAAGCTTAAAGTAGCAAAGGAAAAAGGGAAGAGATGATGATATCTCCATGTATTCAATCTGGTAGGTTGTAGTTGTAAAAGAGTAAAGCTTAATTTATGTGGTAGAGGAGTTAGACTTTATATAATGGTCTGTATGCGAGTGCGGCGATAAGGTGTTGATTTGGCCTATGGGAATTAGTCGTAGTGATGACTGCCCTGTTAAAATTCAATTGATGGATAAAACTTGATATGATGATGCCACTGAATTGACATGTATCGCCACTGAATTGACATGTAACTGTGTTGGAATGCTAAGTATTTTCATTTGTGTTGTTATTGAGACAAATTGTGAAAATATTTGAGTAGGGAATATTTAAGAAGAAATGATTTCTGGGGAATCTTGGAGAAGAGCCGATTGAGGTACTGCTTGAATAGTACCACCGCAGCAGGCAGGGAACCACAGCAGCGAGACTATTGTGCCGACAGTAATGTCGTTGCAGCGGAGCCTAATTCCACGAGCTGGCCAGGTTGCACCCCCTTGTGAAGTTCTGGATATAATAAATAGGATAACTAGCAGGTTAAAATTTTAATTCATAATTAAAAATTTTGTTATAATTGCTATTATATAACTCTAGTTGTGTGTATGAATTGTTGATTGTTGTACTATGATGTGTGATTCTTGTTTGCGTGTGTATTTTATTGACATTTCAAACGGTGATATGTCGCATCTGAAATGGTCTACAGAATCTATGATAACTAGGTAAGTGAAGGAAGAGGTATGTCCTAATCTAAATATAAATTATTGACATGTTAAGTAAGAGGCCTAGGGCCAAGATGAGATTTGAATGAATAAACTATATGATCAAGTTGGGATTGAGGGCCTGGATATGAGTGGCTCATGCCCGAGGTGAGCATCTGAGCGAGAGGCATGAGAAAGTACACAGACAAGTATGGTTAAAAATCATACGACTCGGTGTATGGAGTTGAGTACACAGACATGTATGATAAAGGTCTCATATGGCCAGGTGAACAGTATATGGATTTTTAGAGTCCCCTCTAGGTCACAACTGGAAGAGCAAACATAAGACCCTCTAGTGTATGTGTACAGTGATGTGATGGAGGCGTGTGCCCGACATACCACCGATGGTATGATTATGACACAGAAATTGTACAGGTATGACATGATGTACATATGGTGATAGTGACAAGATGTACAAGTATATGAGTATGAAATGAGATACACCAACATGAATTCAGGTACCGCGTGAGAGGCATAGTTGAGGTAAAATATGTGGTAACACGGTACAAGTATGGTACTTCAAGATATGATTTGGTGTGAAGACAAGTATGTAATTTATGATTAAATTAGGGCGGACTGAGCTCCATAACTGTGGTTTGTGGCTTCCTTGTGAATATTTGAATTATTTACGTGTTTTATGGCTTAATGTTAGAGTTTATGATATTGTGAATGAAGAATGGTGCTATGGTGAGTGTAATTATGATTAGTGATTGATGGGTAAATTGTTGGGTTAACTTAATAGTTAGTAGCCTAACTTAGGCGAAACGTAGTAAAATTTCGTAGGTGAATAAAGGGACTACTAGAAGAATAAAAACGGGCTGACTAAGGATATTGAATGGGTAAAATGAATGTCATACCCCGCCTTGGGGGGGGGTATGACTGGCACCTGGTGCCTAGAAGGACCTGGACTACTAACTGGTGGGCTGAGGCACATTTGGTGCCTGGCTAGCTCTATCTCAGGTTCCTGGAAACAAAGGGCTATATAACGGCTGTAAACACAGCCTCCGGCCATCTGGACCTATAGCCACCTATGCCTGTAATAACAGCTAACCAGAAACATACTTATAATCAGGAACCTATGCGGGCCGACAAGGCCACCATTCTGTCTAGTCTTCTGAGACTCAACAAGGAAATACTAGAAAGCTACGTGACCGGCAAGGTCACCACTACTATCAACTATGGCCTCACACGACCAACATAAGAACAGAAATACTAAATAGCTATACAACTGCACGGCCTCACACGACCGGCTCAACTGACCACAGGGAGATAATATACAATCTGC
>JACEIK010000443.1:115178-128789 GCA_018107945.1 Datura stramonium | reverse complement strand
ATTAAAGTTTATTTTTTTGGCAGGGTACAATAGTTCATGCTATACTTTACAATAATTATGTCAAAAAGTGAAAAAAATATTTACAACAAGATAAAATCTGTTATATTAAAACGGGTGCATTAATAGTGTTAATCTGAATTTAAACGAGGAGGTTGGGGTTGGATTCGGTGAAAATATTGTAGTTCAAGAAGGCAACATTTACTTTTCTACTATTTTTTTTTTAAATAATTTTGTTTCGTTTGAAGATACAATAACTCTTCCGATAAAATAATCTTTGATAATTTCTTTAGATTTCATCAACTAATCTAACATTCAATATATGCATGATATTTTACTGTTATTTACTTAACAAAATATTTTATGTAGATTATCGCGATCCAAATGACCGTGATTGGCACTCACACTAATTTCCCCGGTAGGCAAATCAATGATTCCTAAACATTAGCCCGAAATAAAATAATCATAAAGAAGTGAAACGTATAATAAAACAAATGAATCGTCAAATGAATATATTCTTCCTAAAACAAACAAAATGATACTCTCAAGACCTAATTGTCATTGCACCTCAACATCTAACTACAGTTCTAGAATTGTTTAACCTTAGGCAACATAAAAGAAAGCCACAATGTCCGGATGAAGGACATCTTCTGGAGGGAAGTGAATCAGCTCAGCTTGCACCGCTTATCTTTCGAATAAACTACTGCAACTAAATGTGGGGACAAGAGGAGCTTCCTGGATCAAATTCTGCACTCAGAAAAGAAGTGCAGGAGTAGGATCAGTACAAAACACAATACTAGTAGGCATCATTGGCCGACTATAAATAATAACAAATATGCACAGTAATAACAATACAAGACCAGACTTCAGTATAAAAAGAACCTATAGAACATTTCCAACACAAAAGCTTCACTCAAGGGAGATAGCCGGCCTACTCACTGGATTGGGTCATTCACTGCAGTGGTCACTTGACCGCTACAATGATTTCGCCGCAACGAAAAGGTTTTCTCTGTAGCAGTACTGCCTTAGGTAGTAGCTCGACTATGCTGCACTTTCCCAGTTCTTCAGCTTAACAGGTTTTTATTTCACATAATCCACCAATATCTCTTAGATGAGCACACTTAAGAACAACAATTAACACCATCAAGAATGATCATGAGTTCAACAGGAAATAAAGCATGAACCACCCATCAGTTATGATATTGTGACAAGTCACACCTAGAACTAGAGACATGTTCTTCAATATTCAAAATCACATAACATAATTGTAATTGACACAACCTCTCAACACATTTTTCATACACTTCATTTTCTTATAAGGACAACACCACATAAGTGATGTGCATAATATGAAAATCAAAGATGACATGACGAGCACACGCCTCGCCACATCATCATAAATACTCAATCACACAATCAGTGTACACACATGCTAGAGGGTCTTATTTCTATCCTTCCAGTCATGACCTGTAGAGGACTCTAGAAGTTCATGTACTGCATCGGCGTGGTACCCGCTCCCACTCATACGATCATCTAAATGCTCCCCTCAGACACGAGCAACTCAATAATAATATTCGCTTGCCCGGATACTCCCCTAGGCTCGAGCCTCTCATTTCAGGAAACAGTTAATATTTAATCCATTCTCATCCTTTAATTACAACAAGGTGCATTACATAATCGAAACCATATATATACCTATCAATTCATCAGAGTCTACGCTACACTCTCTCACTTGTTCAAATACAACATAAGTTCACATGATAGATTCATAAAACGAAGTTCATTACACACTTCCACATGATCTCAACAACAGACTATATTCATCTTATATCAACATGATAATTTTCATTTATTCACATAAAAATGCTCATAACAAGGAATGTACAAATATCAATCAAATATAATCATTACATAAGCATACAAGCCACTATGCAGAGTCAAGCCCTATAACCATAGCTTACCTTGAATTCGGACATGAAGAGTCACTCCACCGGAATCTTGCCCTTTCTCACAGCTTCGGATTGCTCGTTATCTACAACAAAACAAAGAGTAATTCATTACTCACTCTTCGAAATAAGGGTTTTAGAAGATCAAACCCTCCCCTTCAGGGAACTTTTGAAAGTGAATCTCAATTCTACTAAGTTCTAAGTCTCAATTCTCGCATAACCCCCTATTCTCAACAATAATCTTAGGGGGGTGATCAAAACTTTTCAACATCAACCCAAATCACCCTACAATCCAGACTTAATTCAACATTCTAGGGTTTTTCTCTAAAAAAACTCCCGCCATTAAAGGTATAAAAGGAATCTAGGATTAACATTACTCATGTAGAGATAAACAATCGAAAAATCTTACCTTGGTGAAGGGTTTTCATTGCTCTGTAGGGTTTTCCCGTTGTTTTGACCTTTTAATCATGATTTGAGAATAATGGGATAAAACCCCATAATTCCTACTTAAACCCTACTTTCTGATTCTCATCGTCCGCTGCAATGGTCACACTTCCGTTGTAGTAGACCCGCTACAACAGTCATTGTGTCATTGTGGCGGTCCCAGTGGTTACCCCCTCATTTCGCCATGGCAAGACACCGACCGCTACCATGATCTCGCTGCAACAGAAATTCCACTGCTGTAGCGGTCCCCCGGACCTGTAGCTACCTAAAATCGCATAGTTCTATACTTAGTTTATTTCACAATCTCCCTATCTCATCCTTAGCCAGATTTTTGTGTTTTATTCCCTTAACCATCCCATAACGATGTCTGGGTCGTTACATCAGATACCATTATGCATTATTATTTGTACATATGTATAGAATCATGCCTCCTCGTGGAGTTAAAGGTAGAAGACACAGGAATGGAAATGTCCATGAGAATGACAATGAAAATGGGCACCAGCAGGCCCTACCAGCCCATGAGGATCATGTACCCGAGCAGGTGGCCCACGTAGAGTTTAGGGTTGCCATTTAGATGCTGGCTCAGGCTTTGACCGCCCAAGGTAACCAACAGGCGGTGGCGCATGTCCCTCAAAATGGGAATGTGGGAGCGGCGATGGTCAAAGATTTTCTGAGGATAAACCCTCTGGAGTTCCTTTGATCGAAGGTAGACGATAATCCACATGAGTTTAGTTTTATCCACGAATGGTGTATACAAAAGTAGGAAGGAAATGTACTAGATTCTATGAATAACTGGGGATATTTGACCCGCATATCAGCCTCAGTCTCTCAAGTGGCTTATTCCACTAGACGGTCCTTCCACTAGACTTTTACTGTCGGAATCTCCTTGGACATCAGCTTCCGAACCTCTCTGGCCAATATAACTACAGGTTCCTCCTCATATGACCAATTCTCATCCAGCAGCATAGAGTTCCACTTGATGATATATGTTCCATTCCCATGGTACTTTTTCAGCATACACACATGAAATGTCGGATGCACTCCGGACAATCCTGGCAGCAATGCCAACTCATAAGCCACTTCCCCTACACGTTGGAGTATTTCAAATGGCCCAATATACCTTTGGCTGAGCTTGCCCTGCTTTCTGAACCTCATCAGCCCCTTTATGGGGGACACCTTGAGTAGCACTTGCTCCCTTTCCATGAACTCCATGTCCTTGACTTTCTTGTCTGCGTATTGCTTCTGCCTGCTCTGAGAAGCCATCAGACGGTCCTGAATGATTCGAACCTTTTTCAAGGACTCCTTTAACAAATCTTTCCCCCAAGGTCTCACCTCAAATGCATCAAACCATCCAATTGGAGACTTTCCCTTTCTCCTATACAAGTCTTCAAAAGGTGTCATACCGATGCTCGAGTGGTAGCTATTGTTATAGGCGAACTTTGTCAAGGGTAAGAACTTGTCCCAATGACCCCCAAAGTCTATCACGCATGCCTGGAGCATGTCCTCCATCACTTGAATAGTGCGCTCTGATTGCCTGTCTATCTGAGGAAGGAAGGCTATGCTCAAGTCTAACCTTCTACCTAACTCGGTCTGTAAAGTCCTCCAAAAATGGGAAGTGAATTGAGTGCCCGTGTCCAATACAATGGAAACAAGCACCTCATGTAACCGAATAATCTCCTTCACATACAGCTTGGCTAGTTTCTCCGCGTTGTAAGTCACCTGGACCAACAAGAAATGAGCAGACTTGGTCAACCTGTCCACTATGACCCAAATTGAGTCAAACTTCCCCAAAGTCCTGGGAAGACCAAGCACAAAGTCCATAGCTATCCTCTCCCATTTCCCCTCGGGGATGGGCATTTGCTGAAGAACCCCTCCAAACTTTTGGTGCTCGTACTTCACCTGTTGACAATTTAAACACTGAGCCACGTAGTCCACAATGTCTCGCTTCATCCTACCCCACCAATAATGCTATTTTAGATAGTGGTACATCTTCGTGACTTTAGGGTGAATTGAGTATCTCGAGTTGTGGGCTTCTGCCAAGAGAGTTTTAATTATCTCACCAACTCAAGGAACACACACCTTCCTCTTTATTCTCAAGACCCTTTCATTATCTAACACTGCTTCCTTGGCCTCTCCTCGCAGGACTTTATCTTTGATTTTGCCCAGTTTTTCATCTTCAAACTATCTAGTCTTGATTTCCTCCAACAGCAAGGATTTAGCCTCCAAGTTGGCTAACACTACACCGGTTTCGATCTGCGACAATCTCACTAAGCTGTTTGCTAAGGTCTGGACTTCCCTAGCCATCGGCGGTTGAGTAGCCTCCAAGCAAGCTAGGATGCCCATGCTCATCATCTTTTTGCTCAACGCGTTAGCCTTCCCTGGGATATATGATGGTGATGTTGTAATCCTTGAGCTACTCCATCCACCTCATCTGCCTTAAATTGAGATCTTTTTAGGAGAATACATAATGTAAGCTGTGATGATCTGTAAACACCTCACATCGAGCTCCATACAGATAGTGCCTCCAAATTTTCAGTGCGAACAACAACGCTGCTAACTCCAGATCATGCGTGGGTTAGTTCTTTTCATGCATCTTTAGTTGTCTCAAGGTATACACAATAACCTCACCTTCCTGCATCAACACAGCACCCAATCCAGACCATGAGGCATCACAATACACAACAAAATCCTTACCTTCCACCAGTAACACCAGAATAGGTGTTGTGGTTAGCAAAGTCTTGAGTTTCTGGAAGCTCGCTTCGCATTCCTCATACCACTGGAAGGGCACATCCTTTTGTGTCAACCTGGTCAATGCTGAAGCGATGGAGGTGAATCCCTTCACAAACCGATGGTAGTAACTGGCCAGCCCCACAAATCTCCGGATTTCTGTTATGTTAGTTGGCCGTGCCTAGTTCCTGACTGCCTCCACCTTCTTTGGATCAACTTGGATTCCCTCCTTGGAAACCACATGCCCTAGAAAGGACACTGATTCCAACCAAAACTCGCACTCGGTGAAGTTAGCATACACTACTTCTCTTTCAGCAAACTTAGCACAATTTTTAAATGATTCTCATGTTCCTTCTTGGTCTTAGAATACACCAAGATATCATCAATAAACACAATAACAAAGGAATCTAGGTAGGGTTTGAAAATATCGTTCATCAGGCTCATGAACGCGGTCGGAGCATTATTGAGTCCGAATAACATGAACAGAAACTCATAATGCCCATGCTTGGTCCGAAAGACTATCTTGGGAATATCTTCAGCCTGAATTTTCAATCGGTGATACCCTGACCTCAAATCAATCTTTGAAAATACAACCGCTCCTTTTAACTGGTCAAACAGGTCATCTATCCGAGGAAGAGGATACTTATTCTGAATAGTTACCTTGTTCAACTGGAAGTAATCAATGCACATCCTCATACTACCATCCTTTTTATTTACAAACAGAAGGGGCACCCCACGGTGATACACTCAGTCTAATAAATCCTTTACTGAGCAACTCTTTCAACTTCTCCTTGAGCTCTCTCAGTTCGGCAGGTGCCATTCAGTATGGAGGAATAGAAATGGGTCGGGTTCCTGGTTCCAAGTCTATACAAAAAATTTTCATGGTCCGGCGACATACCGAGCAAATTTGCAGGGAACACCTCTAAGAATTCACAAACAATCGGAACCGACTCTATAGAAGGGCCCTCTGAACTAGTGTCCCGAACATGCTCCAAGTACATTGAACAATCCCGCTCTATCAACTTACGGGCACGAATATAAGAAATAAGTTTCTTAGGAGTAGGGCTACAATTCCCTTTCAACTCCAACCTAGACAACCCTGGACCCGATATAGTGACAGTCTTAGCATAGCAATCCAGAATGGCGTGGTAAGGGGACAACCAACTCATTCCCAGGATTATATCGAAATCAACCATGTCTAAGATCACTAGGTCCGCTATGTTGTCAAATCCCATGACTTCAACAATGCAGTCACGAACAACCCTATCCACTAACAAAGAATCCCTAACAGGAGTAGACACACGGATAGGAGTATTAAGCACATCACACATAAGATCACGACCCAAAGCAAATTAAGCAGACACATATGAAAATGTATAGCCCGTGTCAAACAATACAATAGCCATTCTATCAGCCATGAAAAACATACCTGTGATAACGATGTCTAAAGCCTTTGCCTCCGATCTACTAGATAAAGCATAGAAATGAACCTGGTTACCAGCCTGAGAACCACCCCGATTGGGTTGTGCCACCCCTCTACTTGCCTGGATGCCACATTTACCTACTGAGCATGTCCTCTACCCTGCTCAACGCCACCTCTAGCAGCTAGTTGACCACCTCGTCCCAGCTGTGGACGATCTGAACTGAAAGCACTACCTCTCCTCCCGGGTGGGGCCGTAGCTCGAGGAGCTGGGTGAGGAACAACCTGCCCCCCCCCCCTTGTCTGAACCTAGGGCACCATCTAGGGATGTGGTCATACTTACCACGCTCATAATAAACCTTCTCAGTAACTGGTCTCTAAGCTAGAACAAAAGAAATAGGGCGAGCCCCAAAATTAGAACGAACCATTTGGGTACCCGCAACTGCACCTGACAGTCGTAGACCTATCCCTGGTGAACCTCCGACTGACCCCTGCATGGCAGACTGAATAGGGCGCCCAGATAAACCCTATGGTGCTGGAGCCTTCATATAAGAACCATTAAAAGAGCCGACTCTCCGAGCCTTCTTCTCGGCATTTCTAGCATAACCCTCCTGCCTCACCCTTTCAACCGACATCACGTACTCTACCACCTCCTGAAAGGTCTTACCTGAAGAGACCATCTGCAGAGCTAGTACCTGGAGACCTACATTCAGGCCTTTAACAAACTGCCTGATCCTCTATTCCTTGGTGGGCAGTAAGGGTAGAGCATATCTGGATAAGGAGTGAAATCGGACCTCGTATGCAGCAGTAGATGAGCTCCCTTGCTCAATGGTAGTGAACTCATCTCGCCTCCTATCCCTCAGAGTGCGGGGAACATATTTCTCCAAGAATGTGGAGTAGAATTGGGTCCATGACAATGGTGGTGACCCTGCTGGTCTGCATTCCACGAAAGCCCTCCACCAGAGCTTTACATCATCCATTAGTTGGAAGGTGACGAACTCAACACCATATTTCTCCACCGCGCCAATCTTATGGAGCCTTTCATGGCAATCAATGATAAATTCATAGGCATCCTCCGCCTCTGTGCCGTAAAAAGTGGTAGGCTTCATCTTGGTGAACCTCCAAAATAAGTCGTGCTTTTCCCCTGTCATTACCAATCCTGCCACCGGCCTCAGAAACATCACCGCCTCTGATATATCATTAATCTAAGAGGCCACAACAGTTGCATGCTGAATTCCTGACTACTGTCCCATTGGAGTTGTCGGCTCTTCCTCAGTTCCCACAAGGTCACTCAGAAGGTTGAGGACTTGAGCTAGGACCTCTGAGGATGCTGGCGCAGCAGGAGCTTCTCCCTGCGCTAAGACCTCGACCTCAACTGCCACCCGCACCTATCTTGCCGGTGGCAAGGAAAATGCATACCTCTCCCGGATTGGAGCAAGAGCACGAGCCCTTCCTCTATCCGCAACGGATCTCCAGCCACGACCTCTGCCCCTTCCTCTACCCCGAATTGGGGGCTCCGCTGTTGGCTCAGGTTCTGTGTCTCTGTCACCGTTTGCACGTGTTCTTACCATCTAAGAAGGAAAGAAGAAAAGTTGTTAGATACCAATTAGAATCAACTAATTGCACGAAAGGAAAGAAGGAGAGTGTTTACCTAAAGTCCTGCAGCCCCTTGAAGATAAGTTACGGACGTCTCCGCACCGATCTGCGAGACTCTACTAGACCGTCTTAGTGTAATGAGATCAACAAACCTAGAGCTCTTATACCAACTTTGTCATGGCCCAAATGGCTATGATTGGCAACCACACTAATCCCTCCAGTGGGTGAACCAACGATTCCCAAACATTAGCCCAAAAGGAATAATCATAAAGAAGTGAAACGTATATTAAACAAATGAATCATCAAACAAATACATTCTTCATAAAACAAACAAAATGATACTCCCAAGACCTAATTGTCATTGCACCTTAATTTATAACTACAGTTCTAGAATAGTTTAACCAAAGGAAACATAAAAGAAAGCCGCAATGTTCGGATGAAGGACATCTTCTGGAGGGAAGTGAATTAGCTCAGCTTGCACCGCTCACCTTTCGAATAAACTGTTGCAACTAAAGGTGGGTACAAGAGGAGCTTCCTGGATCGAATTCTACACTCAGAAAAGAAGTGCAGGGGTAGGGTTAGTACAAAACACGGTACTGATAGGCATCATCTACCGACTCTAAATAATAACAAATATGCACAGTAATAACAATACAAGACCAGTCTTCAATATAAAAAGAACCTACAGAACATTTCCTACACAAAAGATCCACTCCAGGAAATAGTCGGCCTGCTCACTAGATTGGGTCATTCGCTGCAACGGTTTTGTCGCAGCGGAAAGGTTTCTGCTGCAGCGGTACTGCCTTAGGAAGTAGCCCGACTATGCTGCACTTTCCCAGTTCTTCAACTTAACAGGTTCATATTTCACATAATCCATCAATATCTCTTAGATAAGAATACTTAAGAACATCAATTAACACCATCAAGAATCATCATGAGTTCAACAGGAAATACAACAGAACACCCATCAGTTCTGACATTGTGACAAGTCACACCTAGAACTAGAGACATGTTCTTTATTATTCAAAATCACATAACATAATTGTAATTGACACAACCTCTCAGCACATTTTTCATACACTTCATTTTCATATAAGGAAAACACCACATAAGTAACGTGCATAATATGAAAACCAAAGATGACATGACAGGCACACACCTACGCCACCTTATCATAAATACTCAACCACACAATCAGTGTACACACATACTAGAAAGTCTTATTTTTGCCCTTCCAGTCATGACCTGCAGGGGACTCTAGAAATTCATGTACCGTACCGGCGGGTTATCCGCTCCAACTCATATACTCATTCGGATGCTCCCCTCGAACACGATCCACTCAATAATAGTATTCGCTTGCCTGGATACTCCTCTCGGGTTTGAGCCTCTCATTTCTGAAAACAGTTAATATTTAAGCCATGCTCATCCTTTAATTGCAACAAGGTGTATTACTTAATCGAAACTATATATATACCTATCAATTCATCGAAGTCTATGCTCCACTTCCTCACTTGTTCAGATACAACACAAGTTAAAGACTATATTCATCCCATATCAATATGATGATTTTCATTTATTCACATAAAAATGCTCATAACAAGGAATTTCCGAAGATCAATCAAATATAGTCATTACATAAGCATACAAGCCACTATGCAGGGTCTAACCCTATAGCCATAACCTACCTCGAATTCGGACACGAAGAGTCAATCACTCCACTGTAGTCTTGCCCTTTCTCATAGCTTCGGATCGCTTGTAATCTACAACAAAATAAAGAGTAATTCATTACTCACTTTTCGAAATAAGGGTTTTAGAAGATCAAACTCTCCCCTTTAGGGCACTTTCGAAAATGAATCCCAATTCTACTAAGTTCAAGGTACCAATTCTCGCATAATCCCCCATTCTCAACAATAATATTAGGGGAGTGATCAAAACTTTTCAATATCAACCCAAATCACCCTACAATTTAGTCCTAGTTCAATAGTCTAGGGTTTTTCTCTAAAAAATCTCCCACCATTAAAGGTCTACAAGGAATCTAGGATTAACATTACTCATGTAGAGATAAACAATTGAAAAATCTTACATTGGTGAAGGGTTTTCAATGCTCTAGAGGGTTTTTTCGTTGTTTAGACCTTTTGATCGTGATTTGAGAATAATTGGGTAAAACCCCGTAATTTTCACTTAAAATCCACTTTCTGATTCCCGTCATCCGCTGCAGCGGATCCGCTACAGTGGCTATTGGGTCGCTGCGGCAGTCCCAGAGGTTACCCCCTCATTTCTCTACAGCAGGACACCGACCGCTACCACGGTCTCACTACAACGGAAATCCCACCGCTGCAGCGGTCTCCCGGACCAGTAGCTATCCAAAATCGCACAGTTCTATACTTAGTTTATTTCACAACCTATCTATTCATCCTTAGCCAAATTTCTGTGTTCTATGCCCTTAACCATCCCGTAACGACGTTTGGGTCGTTACATAGATACAACCACAAAGGTTCTTAGAAATGTTGTTTGAATTGTTTCCCATTCATTAAAAGATTCTACAATAGACAAAATTTTCATCTACTATTTTTTGCAATTATTTGTTATTTAATTAATATAGATCTTTACTAATTAATCGAGTGATCTTGTTATTCACTTTCTTTAATTAAACCTACATTATTTTTTTCGTTTTAGTTTATGTGAAGTTTAATTTATGGGAAGTGTTTGACTAAACACATAGATTAAGAGAAAGATTAAAAAAATTAAACTGAAATCATCTCATAAAAGGTGAAATGAAAATTTTAAAATTAAGTTGTTATTAAATATTTAAAGTATGAAGCCTCGTAGCAAAATAATAACTACCTTTTTAGTCTTATAGAAATAGAGCTCACACNGGGGAATAAAAACAGAAGAAATTTGGAGACTAAAACAGAGAGGAGCTGGCAAGTGTTTAGGTGGAACCCAAGATGACATAATATCATATAATTGAAAGATGAATTGATGGCAATCAAGTGATTAATATTGGCCATTGGATTTAAAATTTAGATCAATTCTTTTCACATACCTTCATATTTTACAAACAGTGTGCACTATAATACTACTCCACTATGAATGGGGAGGAAAAGTTTGGGAAAAAGATTGGGGAAGAAAAGCATCACTAGTACAAAAGTTGTACTACTGCTGCTGCTGTTCAATTTTCATGGGATCCTTTGGTTAATGGTACAAGAATATTTAATTCTAGTAAAAACAAAAAAAAAAAATTGTCACAAATTAATCAATTGGTCTCTCGATTTATGTGATATCATTTGATTTGACATAAATTTTTTAAAAAAATATTGAAATTAACCCTCCATTCACTTTTACTTGTTATGTTTCGCTTCACAAGAATCAATTTGACTATCCTTCACAATTAAATTAAATTTTTTTTAGATGTTTGAAAACTATACGAAAATACTATAAGTTGCAATTCTTCTCATATTAATATGATGAAAAATATATCTTAGAATGTTGGTTAAAACCCATGCATTTCGACTTTCGAGAAGAGAAACTTGAAAAACTAAAAGTGAAAAAAGAGAATAGATATTTATGCGACTATAAATTATTTCATTAAGTGTAATGGAAAATTTTAAAGTTAAAGTATTCCTAATTATAGAATGAGAAATTCATTATGAGACAACTAAAAAATGTAACATGATTTGGGACAGAACGAGTATTATATATTTTTATATATAGTAAGAGGCAAATATTTTTATAGAGAAATTTAAATATAATAATTTCTTTATTANATAACAATTCTTTCATTGTAATTTACATACATAACCCTAGTCCCTACATGTGAACCAAATGATAACTTAAAGGGCTTTTAGTTGTAAGTCGCAAATCATTTGGCTACATGTGAACCAAATGGTCACTTAAGCCCTTTTTGATTTTTCAAAAATTAATTTTTTTCAAAAAGTTAACATACATTTTAATCAAACTTACATGAATTACTTGAATAAATTAAATTTTTTATATAGCACATAACGAGTTCTTTGATTTTGGCAAGTACTCTGCGTTCTTAATAAGAGGTTTTGAGTCATGTACACTGAAAATGAAGTCACTTTTTTTTTGTTTTGGGAATTTGTTCAACCAAACAAGCCCTAGGCCCGTGCATAGTGAAAGTGAAAGTGAAGCTAAAAATTGATTCCCTGCATAACTTTTGAAGTTTTTGATTAGGTAGCTTTTTTGGGAGGAAGGGAAGGTAGGGTAGATGCCAGCTCTAACTTTTCTCAGTGTGTGTGTGTGTGTGTGAAACAATCAATTGGTTTGAACTTTTCTTCCCAAAGCTGACTTTCTTTTAAACTACTCATCAATTGTCTTTGCATGGGCTAAACGGGTGGCGAGTTATAGCTGTGCTTCGATTTTACATTGTATTTGTTTGGCATTTAGTAATTTGTTTTATTTAAGAAGAAAATCTATCGCAAATAATATTTGTATCTTCACAAACATAGGAATAAGGTGTATACATACTATTATCTTTTCAACGGGGGCAGATCTAAAGGAGAATCAAGGTGTTCACCTGAACTCTATCGATAAAATATTTCACGATATATATAGATTTTG
The DNA here is from genome assembly GCA_018107945.1 of Datura stramonium. Lineage (NCBI taxonomy): Eukaryota > Viridiplantae > Streptophyta > Magnoliopsida > Solanales > Solanaceae > Datura > Datura stramonium. Next base: position 116,075 of record JACEIK010000443.1, on the reverse strand, counting down.
AATTTTTTAAAACACAATACTAAGAACTGGTTCACGTCTATGGGGCTCAATTCATCTTGAGGTTTTGAGTTCAAATCTCATATATTACAAATTTATTTTTGAAACTTCCTTAGTGAAAATTCTGAATCCGTCACTACCTCAACTCTACTCGTGGGATTAGACCGCATTTATTATAGTTGTTGTATCCGATATTCGACGCTCATATTGAAAGCTGTTATATCGGAATTGACCCTGAAAAGTCTTTCTAACAAAGGCGACTTGAACTCAAACCCAGAACCTCTTTTTTATTTTATTTTTTCATTACGAAGGGAAGAAGAAAAAGAAATAAAAATGTGTGAGAGAATTATAAAGTGAAACATCAAACTCTCACTAAAAAAAATAAAAAATTAAATAATTCATCAATTAAACTACTAAAATCTCCGAAGAAATGAATGACACTCTTGTTGGTTGTAGGTATGCGGTATTGATCGTGCATTTTGGGTACATTAATTGTAGGAATAGGGAAGGGCATAGATATTTGTTGCGTGACTCTTGAAAATTTCAAGTTCCAAATTTCCATCCGTTGGCTAACTTTCTTCCAGTTGTATTGCTTCTCATTTATTGCTCCTACCAAAAAAAATCACCCATCAAAACCCATTCCCATTCTTTGTTTTTTCCTTTCTATTTTTGTTTCTTTTTCTCATATACTATCATCCATCAAAACCCATTTATTACTTCATTCTTAAATTATTTTTTCAAACACCTATAATTAAATATTAATTAATATAGATGTCAATTATAGTTTCTTAAAAAAATATGCAAAGTTCAAACTGGACAAATAAAAATGAGAGTAATTTTTTTATATCGCATAACTCTTTAGAAGGACAACACTCGAATAGATAAAACTAAATTACCTAA
>JACEIK010000443.1:79180-101840 GCA_018107945.1 Datura stramonium | reverse complement strand
GTATCGTTATTTTATCAATTTAGACTCTGGTATGCAATGTGAATTTACCTTCAATGCAATGTATATTACAAAGAGCAATTTAGACTCAGGTTATTGTGAATTTCTAATGGGCCTTTGGTTATGGTTTTCACAACTTGTTACTAGTTCAAACTTTGAAAAGGATTCAATCACTATTTAAAAAGGAGAAAAGAAAAAAGATCTTCTTTTTAAGGAATTTTTGTAGATTCCACCTAAAGAAACCAGTTCTCTTTGTTCTTTTAATGCATTTAGCCGGTGAGACTAGGGCTGAAATATTTTTAATTTTCTCATATTCGGTTGGTCAAAATTTTTTTAAAATATTTTTTTAAATAAAAATAAATTGAGGAAAATAACTTTTTTAGTGAAAGTAGGGAAAACAAGTTCCATAAATAACACTTTACATTAGTTGTGTTTTCTCCTCTCTTCATCACATGTTAACTTTATTCTATTCCCGTAAGTTCCATAGTGATCGTCCCTATTTCTTATAGTATTTATCTAAATTATATATAAATATTTTTTATTTCCATGCCGAATACAAAACAAAATGTAAAAAACTCATTTCTTTTTGATGAAAAATATTTTTCGAAATTAGTCGTTCAATAAATTTGACTCGAAGTTGACTTGAGATGTATCTAGAGGAGATAATATTAACAATTTGATTTTTTATGATATATGAAAGAATTTTATCATCTAATTCAACACGTTAAAGTAACGAATTGAATAGTCCAAAATCATTATGGACCCTTGTAATACTTGTGAATTTCAAGTTCGACCCATCAATATAGTGATTCAAAAATACTAGATGTGACATTTTTATAATTTCCTAAATTCCTTCACTGGAAATTTTGATTGTATTCCGGGCAATACATACGTGTGTTAAATAATTATTGGATTTTAGGTTCAAATTTCAAAAACGATAAATAATTTCTTTTCATCCGTAGCAAGTTTTGTTATAAATAATCGAGATAAACATAAATATCATGAACAAAGTTATCCGACACCCGTAGTGAAGAATCCTGTGGCTGGTCCACGTCTTGTTCACATTTCATCAATTTGTATAAACCGTAAGCTAGCTGAAAAAGGTGGAATAAACCAAAGGCAGAGCAACAATATTTCCAAAGTGGACACGGCAAAGGCAAAGCCAAAGCAAAGCACCTCTAAAAGCAAAACAGTCTGCTGCAAAATCACAAAAATCCCCATCAAAACATTCTCAATCTGAATCAAAATACTTTACTTATTATCACCCTTTAAATATCCATCAAAATCCACAAATCTCTCTCTCTCTCTCTCTCTCTCTCTCTCTATCTGAAAAAACAAAAAAAACTCCATTCTCTTTCTCAAAAAATTCACAATGGGTGTCTGTTTTACTAAATGCTGCTGTCCACATTATAGAGATGTCCCAATTTCAGCACCCCCTTCTGAATCTCCTGAATATCATCCAATTCCTGTATTATCTCGAAAACATTCACAAGAATCTCCACCAACACCAGCACCGGCACCGGCACGGGGACCAGCACCAGTTTCTTCTTTCATGCCTATGCCAAGAACTAGTACTTTCTCGTCATCATCAACTCAAATTGGTCCAATCTTGGGAAAGCCTTATATAGACATAAAAACAATCTATGACCTTGATAAAGAATTGGGTAGGGGTCAATTTGGGATTACATATCTCTGTACTGACAAAACCAGTGGATTGAAATATGCATGTAAGTCAATTTCAAGAAGGAAGCTGGTAACTTCAAAGGACATTGAAGATGTTAGGAGGGAAGTTACTATACTTCAGTATTTAAGTGGACAGCCAAATATTGTGGAATTTAAAGGTGCTTATGAGGATAGAAATAATCTGCATTTGGTCATGGAGTTGTGCTCTGGTGGTGAACTTTTTGACAGGATTACAGCTAAAGGGAATTATTCTGAGAAAGAAGCTGCAAGAATTGGAAGGCAAATTGTGAATGTCGTTCATGCTTGTCATTTTATGGGAGTGATGCATAGAGACCTTAAACCTGAGAATTTCTTGATGGTTAGTAAGGATGATGATTCTCCATTGAAGGCCACTGATTTTGGGCTCTCAGTTTTCATTGAAGAAGGTTAGTTAGTTGCAAAATTTTCTCTAATATTGTTATTACTCCCCTGCCTCTTTATTTTCAATATTTTTTGAGTTAACCGCGACAAACACACACCAAGTATATCATAGTTTTTTGAGTTTCGTATATGAATAATAACGTGTTTACTTTTCATATATGAACTACCATCAATTATCAATTAAATCACACACCTCAACTATCAATTGTTCCCGTCGTTCAGGTAGGAAAAAAAATAATGGCTAGGTGAGGTGTGTTTGGATAAACATTTGGTGTTAGTTTAGGTAGGAAACTCGAAAAATCGGAATACTTCAATTGTGTTTTGACCCTTCACTCATCTTTTTACTCAAGTTATTCCCTTCTTATGCTCTCTTCTTTCTATTTGGTGTCCTGTATCCGTATTAAGCCTCGATTAAATTCGGATTTTCATTGAAAACTCTACCACCGGAAAAAACGTATCCTAACAAAGAAAATTAACTCTGATTAAAAATGAAAGAGTATTTGGTCCTGTATCACAAATTCACAATGCTCGTTGGCTTTCTATAGTCTTTTTATTTGTTCACTTCCACATCGATCATGTTATATTATTCTCTTTGTTGTCATGTGATAACTACTTTGAACAGTGAGCTTGATTACTTAGCTGGATACAGAATAATTGGATGATAATGTGAATTAGATCAGTAGTTAGTCTAGTGACCAAATACTGTAGCGGCGGAGTTAGAAATTTGACGAAGGGTATGTAAATTTTCTTTTTAGTTGTGTTAAGGATGTAAAAAATTAAATATAACACTCATGATAACAAACATAAAAACACATAATTTAAGCTTGATTACTGGGCTAAATAAGATGATTAGTCACTAAAATTCTTTAATCTTAATTAAAGTATTGCTCCTCTGGTCTTTTTAATATGTTGTTTAAGGTTTTAGCACAACACGCCTATTGAGAAGCCTATTTAAAACCTAGAGATTGAATTCATCATGGCCTATGCTACTCTATAGGTTGACTAATAAGCTTTACTTCCTCTGTCTCAATTTATGTTAACTCATTTATTTTAATTAATTTCAAAAAAAAAATATTATTATATTTAATAATAATTTAATTTTAAAATACTCATTTCACTTCTTAATGAGATAATTAAACCACAAGTTTAAATAATCTTCTCATATTTTTTAAGCTCCATATCCAATCAAAATATGTCGTATAAATTGAGACAGAGAAAGTATTAAACATGTTCTAAAGAATGGGAAACGAACATATGCTTTTATTTTAGTTTTTGATCCGGTACTCCTTTGAGAGTCGTCGACTAATCAAATTCACATCGAAAATTTTTAAGAGAGGACAAAACTCTCCTTATTAAAAGCGATTCAACAATCATAACTCAAACTCGAGACATCTAAAAGTGATAAAAAAGGAGATGGAGACTTATGACTTACTGCTAGTTTACGCGGTTTAAAGTGTACAAAAATCATGAAACAGAGAGTGTTGCGGTTGAAAAGAAAAAAAACACAAGTGTCAATTTGATGGGACAGGTTTTGCTAGACTTGGGGTCCTAAGTTTGCAAGACTTACATAAGTGGAAGTTGACCCAGTCAATAGAAAGTGACAGGTCAATGTATATTTTTTTTTCCAGTGTAAAACCAGCAACAAAATGAATCAAATGTTGGTAGCTAAAATCATAATCCGTATTTGGCTTGACACAAAATTTAAAATTTTTTTTTTAAAAAATATTTATTATTTTCTTCGTTTTAATTTAAGATCATTATTTGACTTGATATAAAGTTTTAAAAAATTTACAGTCTAAAACACTTCTTAATTATTTGTGTGACTAAACGGAGAATTTTAAAATTAAATTATTTCATATAATAGAAATATGATATTGCTTTTTAAACGGAATAAAAAGAAAAATGTATCACGTAAATTGAGATAATAAAATATTATACTTTTAAATAAGTGATGGAAGACTTTCTTATGTCTGTTTATTTTTTGTCTACTCATGAAAGAATAAATTTTTATACATGAATCCCAATGTAGTAATATTTTTAAAGATAAAGTAAAATACTAAGGTTAAATAATTTACAACAATAGAGAGGTGTCGTTTTATTTTTTAGATAAACTAAAAAGGAAAAATATATAATTTTATATATTCAATTTGTTGCTTTTGTGCCACATCTAGGGTTATTTCATATGTTAATTATAATAATTTGTTTTATTGTTCTAGTATAATTCTATTATTGTAATTTTGATTTAATAATCAATTTAAGGTGGTTTATTTGCCTAATGTTTACTTGTTACTTCTAAATGATAGATGTTAGTACTTTTCTATAGGACTATGTCCCTAATTAGATGCTCTAAGACTAAAAATTATAGAGATATAGGATACATGTTTTTTGTATAGGAACTCAAATTAATGATTTGCGTACCCTCTATCTTTTTCAGACTCCACTTATAAGATTACGTTGAACATGTTGTTGTTATTGTTATTTATCTATCATATTCTTAAGTTGGATCGAATTGAACATAATAAAGTCGTTTTACGTGGAATACAAAATATAACCAATGTTAAAGATTTTGATGATGTTCTAATTACCAACTTACAATAAGAAATTAGTACATTTTAGTGAATTAATTATTCTCCAGGAAAAATTTACAAGGATATTGTTGGAAGTGCATATTATGTTGCCCCTGAGGTGTTGAGGCGCAAGTATGGGAAGGAGATAGATGTGTGGAGTGCTGGAGTTATTTTATACATTCTGTTAAGTGGATTTCCTCCCTTTTGGGCTGGTAAGTACACTTTCTTTTCCGCTAATATTCACGAATAGTCACTTTTCAGTCTCAATGATTGAAAAATAACCATTGTCACGGAGTTCTAAATTTCACAAGAAAACTTGAAACTCCATGTCAGTGGCTATTTTTTAAAGACGGGGCCAAAAAGTGGCCAGTGGCACTATATTTACCCCAAATAATGTGTTCTTACGGTAGAGTAGTAAAGTTTTTAGTTGCAAAACTACTCTATAAACGGAATTTGATACTATGAAGTCGCCTGAAAGATAATTACAGGTAACTAAACTGTTTATTAATTGGTGAAATTTGTAATCTGGAAAATGAGGTGCGTATATTTTTGGAGAACTAATCTTTTTTAATATTGCATTTCTGGTTGTGAAATGAGAAACTTTATACTCCCTCCGTTTTATTTTAATTGTTAGGTATACTAAAAATAGTTGTTGCAAAATACTTGTTGGTTTCAAAATTGAAGAGATAATTGATCACGTGTTTCCAATTCTATCCTTGGTACTTAAAGTCATTCTAAAATGTGAAAAGATTTATTATGTATGTTTTCAAAAAAAATTAATAGGGTTATATTAGTCAAATTAACATCTTTATTAATTTTTTCTTAATGGGTGTGCAAATCTTATCTTATCAATTAAAATAGAACAGATAGAGTGTTATGCTTTCTTGATTTTGATAATTTCCTCATGTTTTTGTACTTGAACATCAGAAACTGAAAAAGGCATATTTGAAGAAATTGTTAAAGGCCAATTGGATTTTGAATCATCTCCCTGGCCTTCTATCTCTGCTTCAGCAAAAGATCTTGTGAGGAAAATGTTGACAATGGATCCTAGAAAACGGATCACTGCAGATGAAGCCTTAGGTATGTGCATATACAATTCGCTCTGTATTACTGAACTTTACTCGTTATATCAGTAAAGTAGTAAAGTCATTCATCGTGGCTTTACTGTAATAGTTGATACGATAATAAAATCCGGATGATAATGTGTGATCCAGGACATCCGTGGCTCAAGAAAGACGGAGAAGCATCAGACAAGCCTATTGACAGTGCTGTTTTGTCAAGGCTGAAGCAATTCAGAGCAATGAACAAGATGAAGAAGCTCGCTCTTAAGGTACCAAAATAACGTTTATTCTCTCTGTTCCAGTTTATGTGACAAACTTTCGTTCTAATGATGAAATATACACATTGCTTGAAGGTTATTGCGGAAAATTTATCAGAAGAAGAAATCAAGGGACTGAAGCAGATGTTCAATAACATGGATACAGATGGGAGTGGTACAATCACGTACGAAGAACTTAAAACAGGACTATCTAGGCTAGGATCCAAGCTCACTGAAGCTGAAATAAAACAGCTGATGGATGCAGTAAGAATGTTATACTGTTTGATTTGTTTGTGTCAATTTTCTTGAAATGTATACTTTTTTTTGGCATTGACATTTTTCTATTACAGGCTGATGTTGACAACAGTGGGACTATAGACTATATCGAGTTTATTACTGCTACAATGCATCGACACAAACTCGAAAGAGAAGAGAATTTGTATAAGGCTTTCCAGTTTTTTGACAAGGATAATAGTGGGTATGTATTTTCTCCATTTCTCTTGACGTTGAAGTTACCATGTCTCAAAGGCACAATATAACAAGAATATGATGCATTTCAAAGCATGTTTCACCTCCCCTCGACTAGTAACTGAGCCAGAAATTCTAACAAGGGGATTTAAGAAAATGTAAGAATGTCACCCTAGGATTCAAACTGCAACTTAAAACAGCTTAAAGCAAGTTTTTACTCCAATGCACAGTATACTTTTCCAACAAACGGGATTCAATTGAACTCCCTTCAGACAATGTACCGCCCCAACCACTTGAGGGTCATGTTTTCATAACAAAGTGTTTCTTGAGAACTACAAACATGCATCCTTGTCCCCAAATACAGTCAAACCTCTTTGTAGTAGCATCATCCATCCGAATATTTTAAAGCTGTTATAGTGAAATATTTGTTATATACTGAGGATATATAATATAACATAACATCCAAAATCAGTTTCAAAGAAAACTTGGCCGTTATAGTGAAATGTTATTATAGAAAAGTCTGATTGTATCTTTGTTCAGACTTGAGAATTGTACATGATCCTTGGTTTATTTCAACTGCTTTATACTTTTGCTTATTTTCTTTTAACAGATTTATCACAAGAGATGAACTTAGACATGCTATGGAAGAATATGGAATGGGGGATGAAGCTACAATAGATGAAATCCTAGATGATGTTGACACAAACAAAGTTAGCAAATTCTTGGATTTTCTAATTCTTGTTTTTCCCTTTCAATGCAACAAAGTTTGTCATATAATTTCTGTCTTCATGAATGTAGGATGGGCTAATTAACTACGAAGAGTTTGTCGCGATGATGAGAAGAGGAACAGTTGATGAAGTGAAACAAAGATGAAAATCACCATTTCTTCATCTGTATGGTAGAACTGCAAGCATTTTCCATGAATAAAAGTTCTCCAATTGTGTAAAAATTGTAAGTGAAATAACAACAGTTTCAAAGGAGGGAGAGGAGTCTTCACTTCTTTGTAACAATCAGAAACTTGTTTATAAACTGTATTTGAATATCGAATTAAGTGATAAAAATGCAATGAACTGCACCTTGCTTTAAGGTTTCACCCGTATACAAATGTTATTCGGACTCCCCTAAAATATTACCGTAGCCATATTGGATCCCTCAAAAAGGAAGGATTCCATTTTTAGAATCCGAGCGAGATTATTGTACTTAAGGCTGTGGTCTAGTTGTTGATAAAGTGAAAGTGAGAATTATTAGGTTTTATGTTCAAATTCCAATAAAATCATAAACTACTTGTGAATACTTACTCGCGCAGAATATTTATACTAAATCAATTCAACTTATCATAATTATATAATTTAATAAAGTGAAACTATAAATTAAATGATTGTTATGTGTTCAAACAAAGTCCACGTATTTGATGTAATCATGTAAAGACTCTATGAGCATAAGTTTTTATAAGAAAAATATTAGGTGATATACTTTTTAACTGTCCAAAAAAATAGTGTAAAAGAATATTATGTAATACATTTTTTAACCGTTCATTAGCTTCGTAAGGATACGTATGAACTGGCCGAAAATATTCTTATTAGTCCCAAAGAAAAAGAAAAAAGAGTGAGGTAGTTTATATCTTCGTAGAACATATTGTTAAGAGTCATTGAAGCAACTCAATTGATAATTAACATGGACGGTAGTGGGATAGTTGTGATCTCTTTAATTTTAATAAGAGATTTTAGATTAAAGTTTTAGAAAGGAAAAAAATTCTAAATTCAAATTTAATTGAATTTTATTGCGAATGCTGAACACGGGATGAAAATTTGGGGGGGAAAAAAACTCGACCCGGAACGACGCCGTTTAGTTTCAACATCTGTTTTTCACCTGTTCTGAAAATACCGCTAATCGCTTCCATCCTGAAGGGACAAAATCGCTGGCCTTTTGACGATGCTGGCACTCAACCCAACGTCGTTCTCTTTGCTCCCACAAAACCGTAAACCCTTTTCTTTTTGTAGGGTTTCAAGCTTCATTTGCAGAGCATTTTCCAAATTCCCCGGAGACTCAGATTCAGACGACTCACCGGATGAAGTTCCCGGCCGGAGGTCCAATTACTCCGGCGTAAAGCTCGAGGAAACTGTAGATATTAAGGCCGGAAAGCTCAGACTAGATTATTGGGTCAGTTCCCGCATCGACGGTGTTAGCAGAGCTCGTGTTCAGTCTAGCATCCGCTCTGGCCTTGTTTCCGTCAATGGCCGCGTCACTGATAAGGTTAGTAACATATTGAAACTATTTACTGTCAAACCTCTCTGTAACTTTGTCATTTGTCCAGATTTTTTTCGGCTGCTATATTGAAATGCTAGAACATATAAAATAACATAACATGAAAAACCAATTACAAAGAAAGCTTGGTTGTTACAGTGGAATGTTGGTGTAGATTGAAGCAGAGCCAGGATTTTTAGTTTACGGATTCCGGATTATAATGTTTTTTGCTTCCTGGGTTCTGAATGGATTTATTTGTACATATTAAACAGTAGGTATTTTAAACCAAACCTACTGGGCAAAACCCGTAGCTAGCACTGTGGCTCCGCCACTAGAGTACTATCATTCACTGGCTTAAAATTCTGGATTTTTCTCAGTTTTGTGCTTTGTTTCTTGTTTTGTTAGTAAAGATTCGATTTTTACCTTTGCAGGTCTCACATATGGTTAAAGGTGGGGATAAGGTTGATTGTACAATAGCTGATTTGAAGCCTTTAAGAGCTGAACCAGAGGATATACCCTTGGATATAGTGTATGAAGATGAGCATGTGCTTGTTGTTAACAAGCCTGCTCACATGGTAAGTTCTAGTATCATCTAGTTGTTTTGGGCCTGTTATTCATCTTTGTTGATAGAACATTCATTTGCTTATGTATTATTCAAAACACTGGACAAAAGTGGAATCAACTTACCACAGTGCCTTGTTCGACAATGGCATCTCCATTTTGTGCTGTTGGATTCGAGTGTTTTGGGACTGTTTTATTTGTTGTCCATTTCTAGAGCAGAAGATCATTATCATGTAGATACTCATTGTTAACCAGGAAAGAGAACTTTGATACTTGAAGTTCAATGTAATCCCATTCTGAAAGTCAAAAAACCATTTCCTTAGTCCTACAATGATACAGATAGAATGAAATTAATGCTGGGGATGTTTAAACTGCTATGTGAGTGTTTTAGAAAGCTCAAATGGGTTTTGTTTCAATACAGGTAGTTCATCCTGCACCAGGAAATGCTACTGGAACGCTTGTAAGTGGAATTCTTCATCACTGCAGTCTTCCCACTGTTTCATTTCCGGGTGAGGAAGTGCTTTCTGACGTGGAGGATGCTTCTGATGATGAGTTAAACGTGTTTTCTGCCAATCAAAGTCCTAAAGGTGATGACTCTTCTGTTATGTGTGAGTCATCTGTTCGGCCAGGAATTGTGCATAGGTTAGACAAAGGAACAAGCGGATTGCTTGTTGTAGCGAAGGTGATTACAGGCTCTGAAGATGGGTAATTCATGTCTAGATATCTCCCTTATCTTTTGAGAAATTTGTGCTTGTGTTGCTAGACTATCTTGCCTAATTTAAATATCTTTCATTTCCCTACAGAACGAGCATTCTCTTGCCGATCTAGCAGAGCAGTTTAAGAAACATACCATAAAGAGAGTCTATGTCAGCATTACTTGTGGGGTACCAACATCAGTTTCAGGACGCGTTGATATTCCAATTGGTCGTGATTCTAATAACAGAATCCGTATGGCTGCTATCCCTGGATCACCTAAAAATGGAAAATCCCGTCATGCTGTCAGTAGGTGCTGGAAACTCTTTCATAATTTGTTTTCTTTGCCATGTGTTACTTAGTACTTGAATGTCCAATTCCACAGCTCTGCCCTGCTCCGCTTAGATCCACCTCCACAACCACACACACACATACACACAATCACCCCAAACAAATGTGAAATCCTTGTGGAAAAGGTCCACTTGCTTCTCTTCAAAATACATGCTGATGTGAGTCTTTTAGCGTCAAGTAAATCAAGTAATATTTTCAGGTATAAAGTAATTGAAAAACTTGCTGGGGGTGGCTCCGCATTGGTCGAATGGAGGTTAGAAACTGGACGCACTCATCAGGTACAATATCACATGCTTTGCCAGCTTTGATATAGTGCATTCTTTACAAATCTCAAATATATGCTCTTCGATCTTTCTAGCCATTTCCTGTCAAGTCCTTTATACCTACATACTTTACGATACATATTATCTGAAGGTATGAGGTGTTAGTTATTACCTTGTACAGTTTGTAGGCATTTCTCTATGGTGTACTCGAGCAAACTAAGGGAATTGAGCACTATCAAAGCAGCCAACTTTTGAATCAACTAGTCTGACCTGATTCCAGAAAATAAAATTTTAGATGTTTCTCTATAAAAAGAACTTTTAAAACTGTAGATGATGCCCTTAGAGGGAGGGGAAATGGGGGAGGGGATTACAAGGTGTTGAAAAGTTCATATAGCCAACCAACTGAGCTACTAAGATTCGATTCCCCTAGATGATGCCCTTATGTAATAGGGTCTCTGCTTTCAGCAGTATTATTTCTCCATTTGAAGATACCCCCGTTAATCTTAGCACTTGATTTAATGAAACAGATACGTGCCCACGCGAAGTACCTAGGCATACCTCTTATGGGTGATGAAGTTTATGGAGGTACGAAGAACATGGGCCTTTCGCTTCTTCAGGCTAAAACACCACCAAGGTTTCATGGGAAACTTTCACAATTGGTTTCTCAGATTGACAGACCTTGCCTCCATGCTTTAACCCTCGGGTAAACTTGAACATTATGTTGCAAATCTATTCAGCATGATTCAGTGAATATATACTCGTATGGTTACCAATATGTGAATCGGATTTGCAGATTTAGGCATCCATTCACAGGAGAAAATATACACTTCACGCGGTTGCCGCCTCCTGATTTTGCTGAGATTTTAAGTGAGCTACGCGCCATTAGCAGTGACAAGGTAAACTCTTATCCAAAATTACTTCTAATCCTTCATAGCTCACATTTGGTGATGTGAAATAGTGTACTTCCAGGTCTTATGAATTCAACAACCTGGGACATCGTTTTGATTGAATGTCCATGTAAAAGGAGCAGCAGATTCTTTGACACTAATCAAGCAAAAGTCCTTGATGTAGTAGATATCTATCATGAGTTTATTCTTTTTGTGGTTATAGTTGAATTAACTCTCCTATATTTAATTAGTAGAAGTTACCTGAGCAATGCTCAAGTTCTGTTTTTTTTTTTTTGATAAAAAAAAATCATTTTCCGTTGCACATTCACTTATTGATGATCTGATGAAGTAAAAAGAGGCGAGGTTTACGTTTATATCCAGAAAAGAACGCTATAAAACCTAGCACCATGCAATAGATAACATAATTCAAACTCGGATATCCGATGCAGTTGGCCGCCAACTATTCTGACCTAATTAGACTATTACAACAATGTATTTAGAAACCACAAATATGCATTGATTGATACTTCAAAAACTGGCAAGCGAATGGCCTGCGTATATGTTAACGGAAGTCTCTCGCGATAAGCATCACATCAGCGGCAGAAGTCTAAACAGCCCAAGCAAAGCACTATTCTCCACAATTACAATGTTGTTGGGTTCCATTACCGCCTTGTAACTCAGCCTAAATATCTGAAACACAAGAAAAAGCATCATAACCAAAGTGAAAATGCATTTTCCGTGAAGGAAAATGGAAAGTTGCTTTGTACTTTTCTCACACTCCAACAAGTTTCATTAATTGAATCTTTTATCATAAATAGCAACTAACTCGGTGTGTGCAGAAAAGAATGAGATGAAACATATTCTTTGATAAAGATAACCAGTTGAAAAACTATGGTGCTTCTACCAAACAGTTAGATAGCAAGTACATATTGTCTCACATTTTACTGCTAACTAGCTGCTCAATGTGAACAGACTGATAGCTTTGGCAGCTAAAGTGTTACATTTGGATGTACAGCAAAATAGGCTAATTCGGGGAAAGTCATGCATTTTGTGTAATATTGGAGATAGAGAGTTGGACTCCCAAGTTGAGGAGAATTAAGGGTTAGCATGCTATAATCCAAATCGGGAAGCCCTAACACATCCAGGATTTATATAACATCCTAACATTACTTCACTGAATGCCAAGATGAAGGTTTTCTTCTTATCTATGGCTATCTAAATTGCATTGAATTTCAAAGGAAGCAAGGGAGATGAAGTTGGTTTTTCACTTTTTCCGAAAGATGGTAGCACTTGAGAGTTTGATGCGACACTAGCATGAGGCCCCAACTGTTTCACAAGCCTATTTTGACAGAAATTGCAAGTGTTTGCAAGGAATCACTTGTAGCAAGTGATACAGGTTGACGGTTAGGATTGTATTGATTATTAACTCATTCATGTGCACAACAATTCTTTCACCGTACTTGAGACCATGTTATAATCATCACTCAGCATATATCAACAGAAAGTTTTGACTGTCTGGAGTTTTAAGCTAAGATATTTGAGAATAATTTCAAGAACATGGATGATACCTTTTTGAAAGAAAATTAGGTCTTGTATTCACCAACATGCATCCACTTAGTAGACGACCACTTGTTCCCTTTAATCACAGGGCAACCACCTGGAATGCAGATCAAAGCTGTTAGAAGACTAAAAGAAAAAACTAGTTATCGTAGGGAGTAAAATCAGACATCAAGGAATACTTAACTTTCACAATAATTCCATAACCAGTAAATTCCTTTGAGAAATTAAATGAAATAATCAAAATGCACAGGACGGACACAAGTTTCCATGAACAAGGAAAATATTATTGTATATGATAACTTATTCTTCTTCAAGGCCAAAATCTTAGCAACATGTGGAATTGATGTTGGAATCCTGATATCTCTACAAGATGCACAATCAGTATGCAATTTCCAATATGTTCAGCTCTGTTACACACACTACTGCACTGCTGGATAAAATAATCTCAACAATTATTTCGTTCTCATGATTAATACTAAAATTTTCTAGCAAATAACAAGACAACCGTGTGACACCACTGCCCAAGAAAAGAAGAAACTGACCCAATTAACCTGTTTGCTACAGGTAAAACTTGCATCTTTTTCTATAAGAGTTATTATGGGGAAGGAAAGGAACGGGAAATATTTACATTAAAGAAGGTTTAAAAGGTGTTAATAGTGGGAGATTAAGGAGAAAGAGAAGCACCATGCAAACTTGACGGATCCAAGGTAGCATCAGGCCGCATGCTCCAGAAAAGCAAAGCATCGCCCATCTTTGGCTTCACAGAGAAGCCCCTCTTGGCACATTCTGACAATTCATTCCACCCAGGACTAGAACTGAAGTTTCCCTTTGCTGCTGGGAAAATAGTCTCACCCCCTTCTTCAACATCTGATCTGCATATGCCCCATATAAACAAATAAAGCAGGTAATCGCTGTGTATTCATTATACATGCAACTTAGAAAAATTTCAGAACTTCTACCATATCTATCTATCATGTAATTATTTGAGGAATTATAAATCTTACAGATACATGAGAACAGTAGCTATGCGTTGGCCCCCATTTTTGGTGTTGAAGTCATCAAGAAAGTAGTCAAAATGAGGCTCATACTTCTGTCCAGCTTCATAATGCAAAACTTGAAGACCTTCTCCATGTTCTGTAAACAAGCTTTGCTAATCAGGGAATTCACAAGGAGAGTAAAGCATTATTATGACCCTAACAGAGGATGGATACACGTCTGCATAGAATCACCGATCTCGCGTTATTTTGTGTTGTGAAGAGGAAAACCAAACTAGTAATAAGATCATATTTTGAAGGCCAGGCAAAAGAACAGTCTAAGATATCTCTAGAAAGAGCAATATACATTTAATTTCTGCAATTAACATGAATAAAATAGAATTTTAATATCCTAAACCTCTCTTGAGTTAAACTTAACTATCTAAACCTTCAAAATTAAAGTAATATAAAATTTTGAAATTTAATGATTATTACTTAGAAGTTTTAAGTATACAACCATTGCTTCTTATAAAAGAACTAAAAAAAGCACTTTATTGGAGAATGTTTCCCATATATAATTTTCTAACAAGAACCTGTGGATGACAATGACAACAAAGAGTTCATACACTATGATTTTTGCATGGTATCGTCCAGTCCTCGTACCTACAGGAATGAATGTATAATCTGCTATCCTCTTCTCAATATTTCTGATAACTTTATCTCGTCCCCTCCTCAAAAACATTCCCGAACTTGTACGAACCCTGTTATATAAAACTGTCAGAACATCAGTTCAATAGAAAAAAACTATGTTGCTCGGACTCTCCAAAAATGCATACTTTTGGAGGATCCAATACACGGTCGGTTTCATTTTTGAAGAGTCCGAGCAACATAGAAAAAAACTATTCCCTCCTCCATCCTATTTTAGATGAGACCATTTAAACCCAGCACAAATTTAAAATGTTAGTAAGATTTGTCTACTTTCAAATAGCAGTGAAAAACAGTAAGTAGCAATTGAAAAGTTAACACGTTAAGGAAAATATCGCTCCTAAATTTAATCTTAAACATTGTAAAAGTTGCAAAAAAATAATTAGTATTAAACAGGATGGAGGCAGACATTTTGAGGTGCCCTCAAAATAAACTAGTAGCATATATTGGTTTGGAATGAAAGATCAAAAAATAAAAGTCTCTAAAACCAAGCTATTGAAAGAAAAATATTATAGATGACGAAAAACTTCAAAGATGCTTGTTTGTGGCAAACTGGAAGTTAATGAAAGTAAAGAAATTAGCAGCCCAAACCTGCTATCTTTACTCTGACCAGTTTTGCTATCAACAACTGTTGACTTCACCATGTGAGGTTTAGCTTGATCTATCAAGTATTCACATTCTTCTTTGGACTGTCGAAATGCAAATCACATTGTCAAATTAGAACTTCTCCATTTAACAATATCTTAGTGCATCAGAAAAAGAATTAATGCACGCTATAATTAATGTGATCTAAGAGCAACTACGTGAAATATAATATAAAGTGCATAAAAACACAAATTACTGACAAAACAATCAATACTGTCAGCCTTAAATTGGTTGGGTAAACTATATGAATACTTCGGAACCATTATGCTTTATTTTGGTCGGTCTATTCTAATGCTAAATATCTAACCTTCAACGGAAATGAGTGGTTTTATAAAATTAGTATCGGCGTTGCCCCGTTCCCCAATCAGCTGTTTGGAAGTGAGCTATACTCCACGAGGAGCCAAGCGAGTGTATAGCCCTACCTTGCCATTTGACCTCTTTCACATGTGACTAGGAATGCTCGATGACAACCTCTCTGCTACCACGGTAGCACCTAGTGTGATGTGATCAGCCCCAATCATGTTCAGGCAAGTTCACTAGATCTCACCTTACAAGAGAATACAAATCTCTAACCAAATACCATAACTAATTTAATGTAACAACAAAAACTAAACCTTAGCTCAGTTATATGGATATTCTCATGCTAAATAATTAACCTTTGTATTAAAGTTTCGATCGGTTAATAACATGGTAATTGCCCCTGCCAGTACCGGAAGTGATAATAAAAGTGGGAATGCTAATGCAAGTGAGTGGTACTATAAAACCGGAGGCTCTCTAATGTAACGTAACAACTAAACCTTAGCTCACATATATGGATATTTTGCTTTCATTGTATTCTATTGTTAGCTAACAATTCCGTAGACAAGAACAAATTAACAAAATCAGACCAAAAATGTCTAAGATTATGGTCACTTAATGAAGAGCAAGAGCGACAGCTCACCAAGAAATTGTGGTAAACAAATGCACGGGGCTCCCAAGATAAGATCTCCGTCCACTGTTCCCCTCTTTTTCCCAGTCCGTCACCTTTCCCTCTGCAAATAAATCTCTTCTCAGAAATACAGTCCAACAGAATCTCCATGGATCGGCAGCAACAGTTAAAACATACTCTAAGCATATAAAATCAGTGAAATTAATCCATTCTCTGGCATCTAAACAATACACGTACATATCTAAGTTGAAGCGCTTGAACTTGATGTGATCGTGAGCAGATGAAGGCTCGTCATCGGAACCAACTGGAAGATTAAAAATGCCAAGAGCGAGAAGCATTAGAAGCACAACTGTTAGCATCAGAAGCATCGAAAGGACTAAAACCACTGTCGATGATCTCTTTCCTTGATGCCGATTTAACCTGCCTTTTGCCATTGCTTCACTACAATCTTCTCCGAAACCCTAGATTGATCAATCTAATGTAGCATTCGTTTACCAAATAAAAATATTTTCCGGCAGCGAAGTTGCTTTTTCCGGTTACAGGTCGTCGGACGGAAAACTTGAACGGGAGGAATTGTCAAAAAATTGTATAAAAAGTCTTATTAGACGGTGGATTGAAAGAGGAATTTATATTTTATATATTTTTAGATTATGCTGGAAGAAGACTAGAAATAATTATATGCATGAAATGACAAATTAGTCCTTCCTGTTTTTAATTTTTCAAAATTACTTGAATGGGGACTGAGTTTTGGTATTTTTATTCAAAAGGGATAAAAAGGCCCCCAGTTTTCGAAATACAGCACACAGGAATCTGTTCTCTCTCTCTTTAATTGCTTTATTCTTTTGCCGTTTCTTTTTCTTATTTTAAAAAAATAAGTAGTTAGATAAATTTGACTAAATAGAAAACTATTGATACGTAATGATTCTAATAGTTCTTCATCAGTCAAATAGAATGATTTTAGACTTAAAAAAGTAATGGTAATCGTTGCAACGTCAAAGTTGTTTGAGACTGAAAATTTTGAGACATAATTATTGTTGTAGTTTTTGAGATTGATGCGTAGTAATTTTTAAAAGAAATTGAAGCATAGTTTTGTTATTGTTCTTTGTTATTGATAATGAGATCTTTTTTCAAATTTTTTATAACAATACAATAAAATGCTACTAATGTAATAGATTACTTATTTCTTATAAGAATAGTATGTAGATCTTATTAACTTAGGAGAAAAAGTGATTGTTTCCGATAAATACTCGCCTTACTAATTAAAAACCATGATGTGAATCAACATTTTAAACTAACTATTTCTTAGTCATATATACATGGATGTGAAAATGATTTAAACTTATGAAAAATCATGGCAAGTGGCTTGTATTTTTCTGTCTCAATTTTGAACATCTAATTTGGTGACGCTGAGACCCTTCCATCTATTGTCACAAAATGGTATTTTTTTTTTCTTAGTTGGTTCCACTTTCTCTACTATTTGTCCTTGTACTTCAAAATATACAGGCATTTGAAAGTTGTATATTGCATCAGCTACTGAGCTAGTTCGATGTTAACGAGGGTTGAGCTAGAGTATGAATTACGAGTTCGGAGGAAACCAGTAGCTTTATTTCAAACTTAAGAATTCAATTGAATATTTACAAAGTATCAATTTAGAACCAGTAACTTAACAGAACTAGAATCCTGAACCCATAAGCTTTAATTCTGGCTCCGCCTCTGCTACTATATGGAACTTCTCAAATAGTTTAAGAGCCATAAGCTCATTCTTGGAAAGTACCAAGTATAATGAAGGCTAAAAGAGTAATGAAAAGATTGCATTTGTATTGCAGAATCTCCATACAGAAGAGCTTCACTTGCTAAGGTTCTTGAACTATCACTGTACATTTCAAAACACCTGCACAATCAGCATAGCTAAATATCATTCAACAACAGAGAAAAGAAGGGCGGATGGGAGAGTGACTTGAACCGCACACCAGGATTGTGAAGTAACCCAGCCGACCAGTACTTTATTGTTGAATTGACATTGATAAGCTTCAAACAGTAACACTCTGCAGTGCCCCCACCCTATTCTTACCAAGAAGGGGGCTGAATTTTCATTTGTGAGCAATAACCAAACTTTCCGAGCTCGTGAACATGATTCTAGTTCTCCATCTCATTGCCTACTTTTAATTCTACACGAGGAAAGCAATTTATTCCATAGATAAAGCTTCTTTATCTCGAATGTCAAACTGCATTTACAATTTAGCTGTGCTAACTATGCCACGAAAAGTAGAAATGCATAATAGATACTATTAAGTTTGATTGAAAAGACGACATACAACATTCATCAAATAAACATGTCTAACAATAACAACAATAGTTCCAACCTCCAAACTTATGATATAAAGCATGATGTGATGATAAATCATAACCATCATGAACAGCTGCAACTTGCTATCATTCGGATAAATCCATAATACTGGAGCGCAAAGAAGAGACTGTCACCGTCTCTATACTTCAAAGCCCATCTATTTTCCCTTTCATTTTTCTTTTATCTACTTACTTTTATTGTTTATGTTGCTCATCCATCAACCTTTTGAAAGGGACACAAATTTACTAGAGTTTTTGGTTATGCCTTCATATCCAATGTAGTGAAGTTCTGCTAATTGTAAATTACCCCACAAAATCAACCTTACTTTATTGATTGGAGTCCCATTGACCAAAAGCCATTCTGTCATAAAGATTTTAAGTATGTACCATTTGTTCTCAGGAGTTAACCATGTTTCTTTTGTGTATGTAATTTGCATCTCCTAGATGCCTTTCTAATAAAACATCTTACTTCATCGAAAAAAATATATATATTTAAGCATGTAACAAAGAGTTGACCAATCGGCGTTTAACTTGACCCCCACTTCCGATTATACAATCACCCAATCAGTTCCAATAACAAACTTACCTAAAAAAATAAATGTAATAATACTCGAAGTTAAAGGAAACTGAAGTTAATGTCATCCTGTGTGTAGATATATCTTACAGATAATGCGCTAAAAGATATGTTATTTGATGGGTGCGTTAAAGGAAAAGAAATCCAACTAACCAGAATATCAACGAGCATTTGAATTGCCACGTTGCTTTTCAATTTCTTGCTTTTGTTTCTCAGCAAGTTTATCCAAAGCAGCTTGCAGAGCATCCCGACCTCCAATAAGCAACCTGGTGATTATTTCTGGATCTCTCTCAAATCGTGCCTCCTCGAATTCCTTTCGGACATTTTCTCTGAGTACATCCCGCCATAGGTTGCCTTGAGAGTTGGCCCACATGAAGAAACGGGTAGCACGGATGATGTCTCGGTAGAGACTTAGAGCCTCGCGGCGACTGCTAGTGAGTCGCTGTCTATTTAGGAGCTCGTTCTCGTCATCATCAAGGCTTTTCTCCTTTTTGACCACATGTCTATCCAATAGTTCCTCCACAGTGTCTGGACCATGGTGCAGGAGGCGATAGTGATGCAAGAGCCATCTTGACTCGAAACTGTGATTCAAAGCGGTTGATAGAGTTCGAAATTTTTGGACGTTGGCAGTCATCTTTCGCCTCAGTGACTTGGCTGGTAGGGCAAGAGAAACAAGAAATTAGAGTGGAGTGAAGCATTTTCCTCAAGAATGTGACCAACATCCATACAGAACAATCTTGCTTTTCTTAAGAATGCTATCAAACACAACAACCACAAGAGAACAGAAATAAAGTGAAAGAAGTGGTGCACGTCTCTTTGTATGCGAGATACTACATGATTTGGGAAAAAATTCAACTGACTATCAAGACGTTTTTTTGTGTGGATAAAATAAGGTACAAATTGGACTCAAGACTTATGACCTGAAGTAGCTGTAACCACATTGATATGCTAGCATGCTGGCATGAATCTTAATAAATCGATTTCGATCATAGAATTGGCAAACAAAAAAGAACTTAGAACACTTTCTACTGCAATGCACAAGAGGAATAAAGATAGAACAAACCCAAAACCAAAAAGTTCTCTTTTTCATTTGGTTGTATAAAGAAAGAGCTCCAGGTGGGAGAATGGGAGAATTACAGCAGAATCTACATACTTGGTCAATTCAGTTTAATCAGAATTCAAGTTTTAAAAGAGCTAACCGTAGGTTTCAAAGCAAATATATATTCAAAAACTATACAACAAAGAAATTTAGTCGCAAATTACCAAACTTTGGCAAACATCAAAAGAAAAAAAGATGAATTAGAATATAACAACACATAATAAATCAATTTATTCTTCCCTGGCACTTCACCAATCAGTTAAATTGCTACAGCCTACAAGCCAGTTTCAATATGGTTGAGCATAAAAAGTACAACTACAACAACAACAACATAGCCATTGTAATCACGCAAGTGAGGTCTAAGGAGGGACTGTTGAGCATAAAAACTGAATAAACAAAATGTAATCAACACTTCTGTTGAATTGAACAATGTATTTGCAGCATAATACAAATAAATTTGACATTTCCAAGAGAAAAAAAGAAAAAAAAAAGGAATAACAAGAACAACGTAGCCCCTGCTGGGTAATTAATTATAGCACAAACAATTGGGTTCACAGAAATAAAATCAATCCAAAGTTAGCAAATTTAATATCATTCAGAGAGAGGTAAAACACAGAAAATAAAACAAAATATGGAAATAGAAAGCATTTTGAGCCATAATTAGGGAAAACATTTGAGATCTAACCTGTTAAATATAGATATCTGCAAATTTCTGAAATTTTAGCGACTGGAATTAATGAAAGAGAGGAAGAATCAGAGGGCAATAGCGTTGTAGGGACTAGGGAGGGAAGAGAAATTGGAAAATAGTGTTGGCTATTGGGGGTTAGGAAACGGGTCGACTAAAGTGGGTCAAATTCAACCCATTCTTATTTAACTTATCATCCCTCCAAGTTCCTGAATGATCAAAATGGTCCTTAATGTACAGGGCTATACTCTTTTGATCCTTGATGTATACGACTAGATGTATACAAAAAATAGATAATCTTAGATCCCATTTAGACGTGATTTGGAATTAGATTAATTTAAATTTAAAATTAGATTAATTCAGATTTTTTAAGTTATATTTTTTTTTCATAAACATATAAACCTCATAAATTGTGAAAACTATCAACATTTCTTCAATTCTTATATAATCTTACCAAATAAGTAAATCATAGTTCATAAATAAGATATCGGGATATCATAAGACGACATATTGATAAATCACATATTTTTATGTTTATTTTATAAATAATTATTTGCAATTACAAACTTTCAAATACACATAATTTTATAAAAACATTCACTGGTGAATAATAATACTAACTAGCTATTTTTTAATATAATTCTTTCACATGGTACGGGCAATATCTTCACGTTGATCATGAGTCTTTTTTTATAAAATTTAAAATGTGTGTCTTTTTTTTTATTTACAAAATATAAATTTATAAGCCAAGTTCTACATTTTAAAAAAATTAAAATCACGATTCCAAATTACATATCAATATATTAATTTAAATCATGATTTAAGAGCCTCCCTCAAAAAGTCAGTTAACCTTCTAAATTTTGACACTTAATAATAGAATTTAGTTCGAATATTAGTACTTAGTAGTAGTTAATTAGTTACTTTTAATGATTCTTCTGTTTTGGATTTGATTTTTTAACTTAACCCAGCAACAATAGTTAGTAATTTGTGGATTTCAGTTAAGCAAGAATAAATCAGAATAAGATATAATACGAATGATGGATCGAATACAATTTATTATATGGACAAAAATTCATAAAATTACTAAATATTTACCTAAAGAAAATTTTATTATAAAGCTTTAAAATATTTGTATATGATCAGGGTGGTGATAACAAATATTATCATATACTAGGCAAATTAAATATCGAATCAAAAACACTATCAACCCAACAACTCAAATGTTGAACAATATTTTCACCAGCCAACTCGAAGAACTCTTAACATGAAAATTTTCTATTGGAGCATCTTTTTTTTTTCTTGTGTTGAGATGTCGTCGTCGACTTTCAGTATCTTTTAACGCCGTTAATTAGTTTTGATTCTTTAATCTTCACGTAACATTGTTTTATTAATTTGAACCGTGATAAAAATAATTGCAAATTCTTCAATGATATAAGCTTCACTTGTTCATTGTTACACATCTTCTTTTTAAAATGATTGTCAAAATTTATCTTCAAATTATTTGATGAAGTAAATTGTAGAGGACTAAAATTCATTATAGGATATTCCTCAAGGTCTACTGGATAATCCTAATTTAATTAGTAGGAACATTATATTGCACGTATTGTCAAAGCTATTCCTAATTCGAACTATATTTGGATTAGTTTTTTTCTTAAATCTTTTTTATTAAAGACACCTTGGTGCAATTAAAGA
>JACEIK010000443.1:50120-72552 GCA_018107945.1 Datura stramonium | reverse complement strand
ATGGGATATATTATGCTACTGTTAGATTGTTATTGACTTTTTACAACAATCTACAGGTCTTTTTCTTAATTATATATAAGTATCAACTCCAAATTTTTAATTAATCATTGTGAGATGTGGTACGGTAATAAAAGTTTATCTATTTTTAATCAGAGTTTTCGAGTTTAATCCAACAAATTATGTTATGTTTGTCTGGAGTGTTAAAACTCTCTATAGTGAACTTTTTTAATCCGGTCAATGAATTCAGAATATAAAATAGGTAAAAGTACTTCATGTTTCTAAACGTTGAGCTTACCAAAAGCCGCATTCTAAGGTGTGTCCGGTATGAAGGAAACATGATTTATTGAAAAATAAGTGAATTTCTTACTTATTTTGGTGTTCAGTATGCAAAATAAAAGAATATTATCTTAAAAGTATTGTATATAATCTAGAATAATACTATATGAGGTGAGCTGAGGTCTAGATGCTTGGGATGGTGAAAACGGAGGCTACAGGGATGAGGTATATTGAAAAGTGCGAAGGATACAATCAATATCAAATGCTATTCTTCTTACTACCACTTTGGAAGATTTTGCTCATTTTTAAAAAAAAATTATTTTCCTAAGAAAATTATTTTGGTAAACTTTTTAATCAACTGAAAAGAAAAGAATTAGAAAATATTATCTATAAAAATATTTTTCTTCGTATCGAACACATTCGTATTCAATTTATGGGCAAATATGAATCTAGTAAAAAATCACTCTAGGGAAAAACACATCGCACACAATTTATACATTTAGGATTATTATCAATCTTGGACTGCCAAAGGATTCCGCTGTCTCCAAAATTTTAAATCACATTAACCAAAGAGTTTAAAATTTTATCTATGTAAATTAGTTCCAAGAAAATGACTGTTCGCGTCAAAAATAGAGATCGTTAAGAATATATATATATATTTTTTCATCGAAATTGAGTTGATGTTCAGTAACTTTACAATACAAAATCAATCAAGTAAAAAAATATATTACCAATGTAATTAAAAATCTTAAATTTTTTAAAACGTGCAAAGATTTCATACTCCAAACAAAATAAAACAAATAAAAATTCAAAAATCTTGTTCACAATGCTCTAACAAATACAACATTAAAGAACATAGGAATATCTTTGAAAAATTATGGTCAAAATTCAATTTTGGCTGCTTATTTGGCCCCTATAAATAGACTACATAATCATAGTTGCCACCAAACAAAATTTATTGGTAGATGTGAACATCTATATATCAATTACGTGTCTAATCGAAATAATTTATTCTCTTTTATCATCTTCTAGTGTAATATTGTTTTTTTCTTAGAAGGATTCATATTAGACGACTTTTTGTTTCAATTTTTAATCAAGAACGTGGCCACAAGGATCATACAATTTTTCTCGTTCTGCCTCGAAGTATTCATTCACTCAAAATTACTTCGCTTGTGTTTCTACTTAAAAAAAAGTCATGATGCCCATATCTAATCCTAGATTAGATCAATTTTTTCAAAATCCAACACGGACGCATCTACCTATATTGAAAAATTCGAGCAACGTAGCTTACAAGTAATAAATTATTATAAGCTGAAATGAGTCAAGAACAACAAATCAATGTAAATAAAGAGCTTTAATTGTAACATGAATATATACATGAGTTTCAAAAACTATACAGGTAAAATAAAACTATATTACTTGAATTCTCTAAAAATATCATAGCGTCTGTGTCGATTCAATTAATTTTTGCTGAATTCGATATGAGTATGCTTGTGTTTTTTTGATAAATTTGAGCAACATGATCATATCAAAATTAAGTGTAAGCTGAATTGAATCAAGAACAACAAATCAATGAAACAAAATGAATCATACAAGCTTATTTTTTCAATTGGAGTGGATTTGGTTGGGTCATAGTTCTCCTTTTCCATAAATTAATTTCCTTCTTTGGCTCCAAAGGAAAATTAGGCCTATTATCTCTTCCTACTAAAATTGGAGCTGAAAATGGAATAACTACCTCTTCTTGTTCGTCATCTTCATCACAATAATCTTCTCTGTCATCATCAGAATAGTATTTCCGATGATCTTCCGGTGTAATTTGAACATTTTTCCAGTCGAAATTCGACAAATTGCCTTCCCGACCACTGGCAAATCTCTTCATGTGACTCAAACAGGGTGCTCTGTTTTGTACATCATGACTAGAAGAAAGACTTACATCATCATGATCAGCATCAGATTTCCTCCCTCTCTGAAATAAATTCCTGAAATTGGATCTTGATGATTTCTTCTTACTGGGAATTTTCTCCAGTATTACTACTGGTGTTTTGATGATTTTGTTCTTCTGCTTCTTCCTCTGTTTGATCTGTCCAATGCAGGAGACTTTTGGGGAAGTTGGTTCTTGATTTGTTTCATTGTTTGATTTCCTGCTTCTTGCTTCTGCTGGGATTATTGATATAATTGGACCAGAAAATCCTTTGTGATTATGATGATGAAATCTTTTTTCTCTGCCTGGACTAAATGGATGATTTTGGAATGTAACAGCAGATGCTGCTGCTGCTGCTGCTTTTGGCAAAAACTTCAAGATTATGTTCTTCTTTGACTTGGCTGGTTTTTCTTTCTCCATCCAAACTTTGTTTTAGCTCTGTTGATCTTCTTTTTGTGCTGAGTTTTGGTGTTTAAATGATTAAATTTGTCATGTTTAGGATATATTTATATGTGTGTGTTTTGTGAGGAGGTGGGGTTGATGGAAGGGTACAAGAAAGAAGGTTTGATAAAGGGTAAAGATTGGATTATTGACTAGAGTTCAGAAATAGATAAACATGACTAGCAATACCACACGCTAAACGTGTGCTCCTTCATATTGCCGTTTCAAGTTCACTATAAAGAAAACTGAGTTATCGAGGATCCATAGAGAATAGTTTTTTTACCTTATAAAAATATTCACGCATTATGTTAATTGTTACATTCTGATAGAATAAATATATTTGGACACGTAATTTTATTCATCCAATGCTTAAATAGATCGCTATAACATTTTTAAGATCTCGTATAATTTCTTTTTTTACACCTCATTAAGCAAATGTGTGGGACTACGTGCTAATTTTATTTTATTTTTTTGGGTGGGAAATAAAAACTACGTGCTAAATCAACCTTGCCGACGTACTAGGAGTTGTTGTCTAATACAAGTTGCCATTATATTGCTAAGTCAATTAATTGACCTGTTAATCTTCTCAAAATAACTTCTTAGCATTTTTAATCTTTTTTTTTTTTTTTGGTGGCAAAAGATATAGGGTGTCTAGCTTTTAATTTTTTTTAAAGAATATTACTAAACTCGATTAATTTAAGAGGCTACCTAATTGGTTGATTATTGTATGGGATAGAAAGCTAGATAATTAATAATCAAAACCTCCTTTGGAGAGACAATTAGACAAATTCAAAATGTAGAATCAGTCCACCAAGAACAAAAATAACCCTAATCTCCTTTTTTTTGTTTGTTGTTGTGTATGTAATTTTTCAGTATATGATGTATAATTAATGTATATCAAATATAATCAGTGTGATTGCTTTTGTTATATACTAAATATATACAAGCAAAAGTTACAAACTATTACAATTAGGTGAGTGAAAGTATTTTTGATCGACTAGCTAAAAATATTATTCCCCTTTTTCTAATAGAAAATTTTATCAATAATTGTAGTTTAGAGCGTAATTACAAACATCGCTACAGTTGTTGTATATGGATATCAATGCAAGAGTTGTATTCAAGCGATGAGTATCAACAAAAGAGTTGTATTAAAGCATTAGGTAACTGTTGTATCAGGTAGATATCAATTGAAAACATAATAGTTCACATAATTTCCCCCCTTTTTTTAATAGTTCAGACGAATAATAGTGATGGACAAAGAGGCCCAGTTGAGCTAACATGTCGCTACAAGGCTACTATGTGATTTATTTTGTGGCCCAATTGAGTCTAGTTCTGGCCCGACTTTGGAAATGGGCGATGTTGAATATTTGATCCTAGTTTGCCTTATGGACAAAATGAGAACAAAAGTTTAATACCACTCCATTTTCAAGGTTATTCTTGTAAATCACCCGTTTCAAAATGGGTGCTTTTACCATTAGAAATGAATATTATCGGGTTATTTTTGTAAATTCACCCATTTCAGAATTGGAGGCTTTCGTAGTTAGAAATGAATATCTCGACTTAATTCAACCTCACAAGGTAGCTCATGAGAAGAGAATTGCTCAAATTCATATAAGCAGACCACCAACCCGTTTCCCCAACTCAATGTGGGACTGTAACCCACTCTAACACGCACACTAAATGATTCAATTAAATTAAGGTTAAGTAAGAACATCCTCATTAATTCAAAATCACTTATGCTAATCCAGATCACTTACAACATAGTTCACAAACTAAACATACCAAAACTTACAATCTCAACCAAACCAAGTTTGGTTAATAACTTTATGTATGACAACCACTTTAACTAGTCCATAATCATGTGATCACAAATCATTTTTCAACAATTTTAATAAGTAACTCTAACTCCTTGATATCTTAGAATTTCTCCAATAAGTTCCCCTTTCCCAGATCCAACATACCTTCCACAAATCTCCCCATCTCTTATAAACAAAAATGTAGGCACTTCAACAACATCCATGTCCTTCAGGAACTGCATGCAACTCTCATTCTCATCGCCGTTCATTCTCGCGAACACGACTGAATCAGCCATCTGCCTCGATAGCTTAATCACCGTTGGATAAACCTTCACACATGGTCCGCAATGCTTCAATCCCACGTCGAGAACTATGAGTTTTTTATCGATTTTGTGGTCTTGGATTACTTTTTCAACGTCCTCTCTGCTGTGGAGCTGCACTACTTCCGAGTGGCTGTCGCCGTAGTAGAGTACATCGCCAGCTAGTTGGTCCGGACCTATGCCTTCTTCCTCGTGAATCTTTTCCATGCTTTTGTAGAAGGTGAAATGTGGTACCTATTGAAAAAAGACAATGAGCTTACATTAGCTAAAACAAATTGTTTATATCAGAAATAGTCTCACTACCGTTACAAGGTGAGGTAAGAGTGAGGCTACGTATAATCCATCCTCTCCAGACTCCAGTTGCGTTATATACTTGGAAGGTCCAGTAAGATAGTCCGTATAGGCTAAACTTTATAAGTTGGTACAAAAGGGTCACAGTGGGGGCGGAGCTAGCATATTTAGTATGAGTTCAACAGAATCTAATATATCATTTGGTCCAAATCTTGTATGTTTATTGAGAAATTCACTGAATATATAGATATAAACTTCAAATTCTTAATTCACCTCCTGTTACTAAAGACGTCATCTTAAGAAATGGTCATAAGAAGGGATTAAAGCTTTCTGTTTTATGGGTTCACTAAACTTGGTATTTCAACGAGAGACATACAAAAATTACCAAAACATTCAATAAATATTAAATTCTAAATTCATAATTTAAAAAATACAATATATTCAGGCCAAAATTTCAAACCTATTAAGTTCAAAATATCAGACCCACTTCTGATTGGACGGATCCAATATGTCTCAAATTATATTAGACTGTACTAATATTCATGTATTTTATGTAACTTACTGAACTCTTATTTTCTAAATTTCAAATGTGCCACATAAATTGAGACGAAAAATTATGTTTAAATTTCAAAGCGTTACCTTGTTTATCTTTTCCCTCCGGCAGAGTGCCTTGGTCTTCTCTGTCTCATCTCCGATCACCAGCAAGAAATCGACGTCGTTACACGTCTTACTTAAATTCACCATAAAAGGATAAATATTTTTCGAACGTTCACTATCTTTGCCTGCATATTCCACCACAACTAGCCGATTTTTCGCCTTTTTAAGTGCTTCATCAAGTTCCTCCATACTATTAACTTTTTGTACTCTTTCATTTTTGGTCACTTTTTTCTCCACATCAGATGCTGCTGTTGCCTTTGTAATCAATAAGGGCCTCTTTGTTTTGAGGCTCTTCGAAATTGATTGTTTGGATTTCTCAAAAGATTGAGTTGAAGGGAAATTGCAGTAAAGTGAAGGGCTAATTTTGGTAATTGATGATGCTAGATCTGGAGATGGTTTGAGCAAAAAATTTGTGAGAGTAGCCATAGGTTAGAGAAATTTTTTCAAAAATAGCCACAAAAGGAAGAAGGTAGAAGAAAGAGGGAAAATGGAAATTCTAGTTAAGATGAGGGAGTTGTGACCCTATTGGGGGTATCTATAAAAATCCACTTGATAGGCTTTGGTTACATATGAACCACATATATATAAAGAGGATATCAAGTTATCAACTACTTTGTCTAAGATTTTTTTTTGGTTTCTTTTGTTGTCTTTTATGTGTGATATTCTTTGGGTCTTAAAATATCGTGACAAAGATTTTGATAGGTAATAGATTGATGCGCTAAGTATTTCGCGTTCACATCAAGTCTAAACTGATATAATTATTCGTGATTGATTCCATAATTTAAACCCGTAATCTACAAATCACACAGAGATAATTTTATGAGTGATATTCTTTGGATCTTATAGTATCATAAAAAAAAAATTTGATTGGTAATAGACTTAGTTAAAAGGGTTGTCCGATGCACTAAGTATTCCGTATTCACGTCAGTTTGTCCTGATGTAAGCATTCATGACTTTGATTCCACAGCTCGAACCCATGATCTACAAATCACACAGAGATAACTTTATTATTGCTCCGACACTCCCCTCGTAGTAATAGACTTAGTTGAAGATATTTATTGGTTTATGTATACTTTTCTTACATAGTAGATGTATTTGTTATTATATGTGGACTAGCTAATTTCTTTTGCCGTAAATGGTTCGATTAAATAATCTTTGTTTGACTTAGACACATTTGTTTTCTTTTTAAGATTTCTAAAATGTGAAGTGATTGATATTTTGTAGAAAGTTGAAATGAGAAGCAACTGTTAGGCACAAGTATTATTCCCTCCATCTCCATCCCAATCTTACTTGTTATACTTTTTTTTCTTCTAATCTGTTTCAGAAAAAAAAATTATAATTTTTTTTATTTAGAAGCATAATTTTAAATTTCCAATGTTACCTGTAATTATATTACTTATAGCCAGATAGATATCTATAATTGTTTTAGATAACATATATTTTTTTGAAAAAAAATCTTAAATTCTATTGTCAGTCAAATATTGTTACATAAATTGGGACGGCGAGAATAGAATCAGAAATTGATAAAAAGTGTAGGAGAAATGCAAACTCTTTGAATCAAACCCCTGATGAAAAGTAGTATAACGTATACTTTTGGGAAAAGAGGGAGATTAGTAGAATGGACTGGGTAAGAAGCCCAAAGAATAATCACACGAAAAATCAATTCCAACAGGCCAATCAATATCAATTGCAGAGCCCAAAGACCAGCCTTTTGGATCTGTTACTGAGTGGAACTTTGAGTTAGCCCACATAAACATTCTAATTTCTAAAGTTAGTCTTGGACCATCTTCTAAACCAGTGTGGATCTGTTCTAAATTTTACCGAACTCATAGTCAGTTTGGTCAAGCTTTTGAGAAGCTAAAAATGTTTATTCTCTCCAAAAACCTTTTTCCAATATCGGGGATGGTAGAAAGTAATAATACCCAACGAGATATAGTTCAAGAAATGCCCCAAGTTAACTCAAACATAGACATTGTTATGTTTTAACCTTTATGTTCATGGTTTTGCATGAACTTGCTAGCTACACAGTGTTTCAATGTTGCTCTTTCGTTACTCTCTAATTTGTATGACTCCTCAACAATAATAACAACATACCCGGTATGATCCCACATATGGAGTGGTGGAATGTACCCAAATCTTACCTCTACCTTGTGGGATTTTCCGATAGTTTGTACGACTCCTCCTGTTGAAACATATTTCAACCACTTTACCTTTCCCTGTTTTTACATACTTATATGTATCAATTGTCTCCATATTATGTATATGCAACACCTGGATTCACTTACCAGATAGACACTTGACGCGATGTTGCAGTTGAGGGAGTTAATTGAAGTTACTCCTGGCAAAACTTCAAGATATGGAATACGAAAAAAAAAAAAAAAAAAAGGATATCTTGAGATGCAAAAGATTACATTTTACANTGACATAAATGATTGCTAAATATAAAATAATGAATTTCTTTTATAAAATATAAGCTCGTGTGTCAAATTTTATAACTAAAAAAATTTATATCATGATTTGAAATTTCAAATCAAATTTTTTTGAGAACTAGTAATTTTATCTTGTGATTTAAAATTATGAATTGAAATCACATATCTAAATACTACACTAATTTCATCTCATAATTTTAAATCACGATATAAAATTGCGTGTCAACGTACCTATTAGAACGATGTTACACCGGGAGATGTGCGAAAGAACAAAAAATCCACGTCGACGTCGGTTACAGTTGGTGTACTTGATTACTCTCTACTGATTATATATTACGATTCCTCTGAACTGGGAGATGTGCGAAAGAACAAAAAATCCACGTCGACGTCGGTTACAGTTGGTGTACTTGATTACTCTCTACTGATTATATATTACGATTCCTCTGAACTCCTTTTTTGATTACTTCGTCCAACCATTTTATTTGTTCGTAATTTGTTTCACATATTTTTTAAGAAAAATAAAACTGAATAGTCAAATTATTTTTTAAATATAATAAATTTAATAATTTAAAATTATATGAGAAATAACACGTTAATTCAAATAATTAATTAATTAATAAATTATATTTTAATATTTTTTAAAAATATTTTTAATTTTTTAAATTTTAAAACTTTGAACAAAGTCCCTTTAAAATAAAAAAGAATTTAATCAGCGTAACGTCCGTGTTTGTGATTGCTATAAAAAGCACACTAAGTCTCAAGTTTTCTACCACTTCCAATTCAAGTTTCATTTCCAATATCCAAAAAGACTTGTAAAACTTTCACTTTAGTTCAAAGAGTGATCATTCTTTGCTTTGTTCTTAGCAACAAGTTTCTCTTTGTTTGGAAAAAAAAAAATGGCTGATCAGTATGAACACAACAAGCCCTCAGTTGAAGAGACTGGTGCTGCTGTGGAGACTACAGATCGCGGTTTGTTTGATTTCATAGGGAAAAAGGAAGAGGAAAAACCAACTCATGCTCATGAGGACAGGCGATTTCTGAGTTTGCGAGAAAGCAGCAAGTGAAGAAGAACACAAGGAGAAGGAGGAAGAGAAGAAACTCCACAGATCAAGTAGTAGCTCTAGCAGCTCGGTAAGTCTCTTTGATCATATCAGTAAAAATATTTGAGGTTTTAGATTACCTCCTAAAATATGAATATATTTTGCCATCAGCGTAGTCAATAACTCCATCGAACTCGAAGAACAACAATAAATCACAACACCTGTTCAGACAAGTTTTATTAACAGCCAACTTAAACTGATACTGCAATCTATTTTATAGTAGACTTAACTTGACAGGTGCAATTTATATTTCTTGCTTCATAGCATAAATTTATTCCTTTTAATTAGAAGAATTATATATGACCATTATGCAGAGTGATGAGGAGTGGAGGAGGAAGTAATAGAGAGGACGGACAGAAAATCAAGAAGAAGCAGAAAAAGAAGGGATTGAATGGAAAAGATCAAGGAGAAAATATCTGGAGAGTACAAGGAAGAAGTGGAAAACAGAGGACACGTCAGTTCCGGTTGAGAAACATGAGGAAACAGAGGAGAAAAAGGGATTTCTAGACAAAATTATGAGAAGTTGCCGGGTGGCGGATGGCAAAGAAGACGGAGGAAGTGGCGGCGTTACTCACCACCACCACCGGCTGCAGCGGAGCACACGAGTAAGTATGGAGGGTAAAAGAAGAAGGATTTTGACAAGATTAAGGAGAAATTACCAGGATACCACCCAAAGACTGAAGAAGAGAAGGAGAAGGAAAAAGAAAAAGAAGCTCACTAAAGTTAACAACATCATGGGAATGAATGTTTATTTGTTGCTTTTTTATTTACTTTTTGGATGGTAAGGATTGTTGTTGCTTGCTGTTTCCTGGTTGCTTTCATTTCCTTCACCCTTTTTGGATTATGAAGACTTAGTCCTGTATTTTGGTATTTCTATATGTAAGTACATAGTTTTATGTGTGCTTATGTATGAAGTTTGATGATATGGATTTGTAAAATGCAGTTGATTTAATTTTGGTTTTGCACTGGCTTCTTCTCTTTTTTTTTTTTTTTGGTTTACATCAACCGCATACGCTGGGTAGTTTCAATAAATAACTTCTTTTGGTCTCCGGCGTAAATTTATCCTTCCACGCCGCATTTAAGCAATTGGCTAATTTTACGCGCGCTGTTGTTGTTACATCAATTGGCCTGTCCAAATGGTAAGTGCTACATAAAGCTGACAAAATATAAAATATTCGAGAAATATCAGGCACCTAAATATTTATAGCTAAATTTTCTTAGATATGATGTCAATAGAATGATAACTATATATGACTTGATGATAAAAGATAATTATTTATATTTTAAACTCTATCCTAAGAAGTTCTCACGTCAAGCAATTTTATTGATATACCTGTATCACATTGAAAATATTAGATTCCAATGAAATTGACATGCATGACTCATGACTTGAAACATTGGGTTGGTTATGATGTGATTAATAAAAGTAGGTATTAAATTTTTTTATATGTATTTGAAAATTTTATGAGGTGAATATTTTTATTACATGTATGTTGTTAATATATGTTCGAGCATGTATTTGTTTTTAAGCTAAAGTATTGTATCGCTGAAATTATATCAAATTTATAAGTTTTTGATTTTAAATTACTTGATGTTAATTTATATTTTGGTTTCTTTTTTATAATTCAACAAAAGTAATCATATGTATGTACCGTTTAAAATTTATAGTATTGCAATATAATTTTTGATTAAATATTTTGGGATAAACATGTAACGCATGTTCCAACAAACTAAGACATTATTGTCAATATTATTGATAATTCAAGGGACTCAAAATGATCTTTAAAATTATATTGAATACATTAAAATATTAATTTAATAAATATTAAATTAATTATAACTGCTAAAGCTTGAGAGAAATTCTCAATTCCTCACATCAAGCAATTTTATATACTTGTTTCACATCGAAATGGTACGAATATTTCGCGTCTTCTCTGTCTTCAAGGATCAATAAAACATGAAACAATTCAAGTGATCCCATGTTAATTCTAAAAGTCAATTTTTTTTATATATTTTCTAGAAAAAGAAAGAACTGCTATAACGATTCATGATGTAATACTTTGTGATTTAATTATGGGGGAAGGGGGAGAATGATGGGGGTGTTAGAATGACCCATGCTGATCTATATAAAGGCTTCAAAGAATACTAAACTCTTAGCTGTAAGGGCAGTGACGACACTAATTAATAGGTTCCATGCTTTAAAATTCCAATTAGTAACAAACAAGACGTAGCTTTCCCAAAATTTCACATTCGGAGCGGCCTAAGAATTGTGATACCTACTAAATTTCTTCTTAGTATATAGTTTAATTAAATGAAGTAATTAAAAGACAAAACACCTAAGTTGTATGTCTCTTCATCTCGACAGCTCCCTAGGAATTCCCAAAGTTTTCACTAACATAAAAGCCTACTAGATCATTTGTACACGGGATAAGACGGGAGGGATGTTGGGATGTGATAAATCTAATCTTAAAACTTAATCAATGGGATATCTCGTTTTCTCAGGTGGGATAAATTAGTTCATAGATCATAACTATAGAATTATAATAATCTCGAGATAATTTAGTCCAATGCATCAACAATTCCGTATATATAACCCTCAAACCTATCCATACAATTTCCTCATAGATCAAAATGAGAGAAAAACAGAGACCTTACTAAATAGTTTCCTGTTTTTACTTTCTTGTCTATTAATAATAATCCAAAGTGTCAATGGAGAATACTGATAGGAGTAGGAAGTTGGTGACATGACAGGCCCGGCTGCACAAGTGAACATGATGGGCTATGGTAATTTCGATCAAGTAACTGGGGGTATACATTTTCGATTGAGAGCTGACTTCACTATACTGCAAGTTTCAATGGTCGGAGGTTTGCTTTTTAAGTTAATCTCGATGGTCGGGTATGGCTTCACAACTTGTGACTATCAAGGTACTGAGCGACTAAAATCAAGGTACGAGGCATAATTTGATCTAGTCAAGTAATTACTCATCTCGTTTACGATATTTGACTGAACATAAAAGCTTACAAATTTTTGTTTTATTTTTGGGGAAGGTATGGAAGTTTATATAGTATAATGGCAATAAGTGGGACACATACCTTCATGCTGGTCCAGGAGGTTACTTGCACAGGACCTATACTGTAACTTCATTGGGCTTTGTTCCACAATCATCGAGGCCATTGTTACCGCCATTGAGCTCAGCATTGTCCAGGCCCATAATAACTTAAGGCCTGGTTCCATCTTTATCAACAAAGGTGAGAAAACAATCATGCATTAATATTTTCATGCACATATAAGATTTTAAAATATTTTCCACCAAAAAAAGGAAAAATTTCTCCCTTCACTTTGGGTGAAATTTATTTTCCCTCCCAATGGTCTAAACTCTTAATTTAGAAAAATTGTTTCAACCATTATTTAGGCAGTATTATTATTAATATTAATTAGTAATCATGACGAACGGTTTTATCGAGATAATATCTGGTTTGCTAATACTTGGTTTGCTAATATTAGCCACTTACTGTCACGCCAGTTTCTCAGAAAAATAAACCTACGGACTTTGATCGCATTTTAAGATGTATTTTTTTCATCATATTAATACAAAGGATTGTATAGTTTTCAAACACCTGAATTTAAAATTTAAAATATTAAAATATTAAATTAATCTAATTAAATTTAGCTTAAAAATTAATTAAATTGACTGTCATAAAACGAAACTTAACAAGTAAAAGTGAACCGAAGGGGTATTTTTTTTATTTTTAATCAATCATTAAAAAAAATTGATCAAATGTTTTTCGCTATCCAATCAGTTAGGCTGGAAAACATTTTTCAAAAAATATGTCATTTTCCAGAAAATAACTTATGTCCATACCCGAACACAATTCATAGTGTCCATAAAAAAGAAATGTAATTAGCAATAAATTTCATCGTTAATCTATCACTAAATAGCTTTGTAACTAACAAAACTTTTCAATAAATTAAGTTAATATATCATTAAATAGGATCATCGACGGAGTTTACAAGAATTTATCCGTCGCTAACTTCTTTTATCATTTTTAGAAATCTACAAGCTAACTTAATTTTTGGTTGATAATTGCGTAGGGATCTAGAGAATGCAGGTATAAACAGGAGTCCAAGTGCATACTTATTGAACCCTCAAGAAGAGAGATCAAAATATAATACCAATATTGATACCCTAATGACCCTTTTGAAGTTTGTGGATAGAGACTTGAATAAATATAGGTGCATTTAGCTGGTTTGCAACACATGGCACTTCCATGAGCAGAGATAATAAGCTAATTAGTGGAGATAATACGGTGCAGCTGCTAGGTTCTTTGAGGATTGGTTCACCAAAAATTCTACTAAGG
The DNA here is from genome assembly GCA_018107945.1 of Datura stramonium. Classification (NCBI taxonomy): domain Eukaryota; kingdom Viridiplantae; phylum Streptophyta; class Magnoliopsida; order Solanales; family Solanaceae; genus Datura; species Datura stramonium. The sequence goes on along the minus strand of JACEIK010000443.1, from coordinate 58,962 downwards.
TCTTAGGTTGGTACAATATTCATTAATTTATTCTTTGTCATGAACTCATCAAGACCTTTATAGTTGTTTTCTCTTTTTTTTTTTAAATTAATTTTATGAAGCCTAAGCTTTGGCGATCAATGCGCGTAAAATGATTTGTGAATCGGTTTTTTTGAGTTAATGGTTTAGGTTATATGTATCGTTATGTTAAGATAGTTGTGATGAATACAATACCATCATGACTATTTGTTTTATCAGTTTAAGTACTATATACTGTTTGCGTTGACAAAGTATTTGTATAAATCGGGTCTTTTAAAATAAGAGTTCAAGTTTTACATATCACTTTTTTTACACCATCATGTCCCCTCTTATAAAATCAAGCATGTAACAAGGATATTCCTAAATTATAATACATCATTATAATCACATCCTATATTAGAAAAATAATATCAAGATTTTGGTAATAAAATTAATATTAATTTTAGTACGAACAGCTTAACAAACACGGGATGAATGTATCCCAAATTTTATATTTCGAATTAGTATTTAGTTCCCGTAACCATAATTACAAGTAAATTTTTATAAATATATATGATAACTTGGGAATAGAATCTTTATATTGTCTTTTTTATTTTATAAGGTAAGGATCGTAATTTTCACCAAACCTCGGCGACGGCTCCAAACTAGAATCTTCCACACAATAAGGAAAAGACTATACCACCCATGTTATGAGGCAGTGAATCGATTGATACAACCTATGTTTTTTCTTGTGGATCAGGTAGCAACCAAGATTTATTCAATAAGACATCTAAAATCAAGCCCACAGGAGGACAACCATGTACAAATATAATGGGCTAAGGATTTAAGGTGAGGAAGAACAAAGAAATGAAATTTGTTGGAGCATTTTGCCAATCAAATGTTGGAGATGTCAGCCCAAATGTGATTGGGGCATTTTGCATTGACAGTGGATTACCTTGTGATTTTAATCACTCTTCTTGTCATGGCAATGACCAGCTCTGTGTGGGCCGTGGGCCTGGGTAAGACTAACTTCCTTTTAGCCTGAAACGATATCCGCTTGTTCACGGGTAAATTTTCAAGGTCGAAAGTCAAAAATTTATTTCATAAAATAAAGAAGTCAAAAGTTCAAGCATCACTCACCACTAAGGTCATTCTTATAAATCACCCATCAATATTACTTGAACCCATGTAACTGATAATGTCATCAATATTTTGTCTTGTTTCTTTTTGCCCTTTTATCGTAATTTCACTTTTGATAAATAACTCTTTGGTAACTTATGAACCTTTTAGATTACTGTTTAAGACCCTTTGAACAAAAACCAAAAATCTTATAAGAAAACGTTAAACCACAATCTATATTATTGAAAGTTATTGTAAATATTAGATGACAGTCTAATATTAAGATTCATTAATATATGAGCAAACATTAAACTTGATACCAACTTATCGGAAAATAATTTTCAAAACCTATATTTGTAAAACTTTTAAAAGTAGAGACAAAATTTATGTGGTGGCCACAAATATGAAACTTCATGACAGTAACTATTTTTTCAAAAATTGGGCCGAAAAGTGTCCAATAGGAGCAATCAGAGGCGTATGTAGCCCAGTATTTGAAAGTACCATCAACTCATAACATTCAACACTTGTGCATAAATTTATGTATAAAAAATTATTAACTTTGAAATTAATAATAGATATGAACCCATAATTTTAAAAACATAATAGGTTCAATGCTAAAACGCGAGATTAAACCAATAAAATTTAAATTCTGATCCGCCCTAATTGATTAAATTGCCTTCATTCCTCTGGGGCCTTCCCCTTGTAATGCGACTACAGATATCCAGATGAAATATTGAGTACAAAGATTAAGCTGGAGAAAGGCAGTTTCAAAAGGCTGTTGATCTATTCACTTCTGCTAAACAAGAATTGACAGGGAAAATTGATTATCGTCATGTTTATATAAATTTTACAAATATTGAAGTTCAAGTAGAAGATAAAAAGGTTGTCCAAACATGCCCTGCAAGCATTGGGCTGGGTCTGTGATTTGCTGCTGGAACTACAGATGGGCCTGGTGTTTTTGGTTTTCAGCAAGGTGATACAGAGGTCAGGGATCTCTTAATTAATTAATTAATAAATAAAGAAAAAGTAAAGATTGAAAAATTTTATATTTTTTTTAAAAAGTTGTTAAATCCCTTATAACTATGTTTTGAGGATGAAAATTTGATCTTCTTTCCAGATTAATCCCTTTTGGAAGAAGCTAAGAGATGTGTTAAGAAAACCAAGCCCATACCAAGAGGACTGTCAAAAGCCCAAGACCGTTTTGCTGGACACTGAGAGATGTTTTGCCATATCCCTGGGCGGTAAGGCCCAATAAGAAAATTAAAAGGAGCTAATAAGTAAATTTCACCCTGCTGAACCACAGAGATTATAGTCGCTGTCAGTATACAACGACTATACAGGCTAGAATTTATAAAATAAAAATTAAAAATTATGGCTATTTTTGCACCCGCCACGATTACACTACAGACAAGTATTTTGTTGATGACGAGTTATCATTTTTGCAGCCAGCAATACTTCCGATTCAAATTATCAGGCTAGGAAGTCTAATACCTCTGTGCCAGGAGGTGTGTGTTGACTAAAGAAACAATAAATTAACTATAAAGTTTGTGATGTATACTTATCATATAAATTTGTGTAAATTTATTTCAAAATAATTAATAAACCATGTAAAAATTCATGTGTTATACAGAATTTACAACAATGGCTGGACGTAGGTTAAGAGAGGCAGTGAAGGAGACATTAATTAGCAGTGGAAATGGCGAATTTGACGACCAAACTCATGTTGTCATAGCTGGCTTAACGAACGCTTACTCACAGTATATAACAACTTCAAAGACGAAGAACAAAGATAATGGCGTACTACTAATAAACTGTTCCATTGGGCAGATGTATAACTTGCTTTTAACTCGAGTTATATGTTTGTTTATTATAAAGTTCAAACCAACAAAAGAATATGGTTTGTGTAAGGATCATCCACACCTACAATCATCGGTTAAAATACACTCTTCAAAATCTGACGTGAAAGTTTCCTTTCATTCGCCTAAGTATGTTTCTAACCAAACAAGAAAATGAATCTTATTTAAACTCTATAGATTAAGTTCCCAGTGAAGACCAAACAAGATTTCAATGATTCCGTTTTTTCATCACCATCATACATGATGGAAAGATCTACATAGATTTGTTCTTTACATTGTAATAGGGCGATATAACTTAAATCTTTCGCTACAATAAATTCCACAAACTTGGGCAGGCTGCATCAACGCTATATGGTCCACACACATTATCAGCATATATCCAAGAATTCAAGAAGCTAGCTGAATCTATGGCAAAAGGAGAAAACATTAACAAAGGACTCACCACCAGACCTTTTCTAATTCAACTTAGTTTCCTACTGATCCTACTGGTGACTCACCTCCACCGGGCATAAATTTCACACATTAAACAAGACATAATTGTACCAAAATCAGGAAATACTAGGAAGGGAGACAGTGCAGTTGCCACATTCTGGAGTGCAAATCCAAGATATGACTTACTTACTGAAGGCACATTTGCTGTTGTGGAAATGCTTCAAGGCGAAAGTTGGCTACCTGCATATGATGACGATGATTTTTGCTTGTTCTTCAAATGGCAAGCAGACAATAGTACTGGTATTGCTCGAGCTGCTGCAAATTCTACTGCTAATGTGAATAGTTATGGTTATGCTACACTTGAATGGGAAGTACCAGAGGAAGCTAATACTGGCGTATATCGCTTTTGATGCATATCGCTTGAGGCATTTTGGATCAACGAAGGAAACGAAAGAATCATCAAACTCGTATTATACTGGAGCTTCTAGTGCTTTTACTGTGTCATAAGATAGTCAAAGATCCTAATATGATTTCTTCGATACACAAATTTCCCACAACTTAGTCTTTTAGGAATATGTAAAGATAATAATGTGATTTCTGAGAGAACATTTGACGAATCTGCAATAATATGTTTGCTGTAATAATTTGTCATGATAACATCCATATATTGAGAAATTGTCTAGAAATGTCTAAGTTTGGCTCTAACTCGAGACCAAATGAACTGAAATGAAAGTAACATGGTTTTCGAGAGTTGAGGTGCAATAACTGAAAACAAAGCACAGACTGAAGTAAGATAAAATCACTTGTCCATCCAGATAACACAGCGTAGGCTCTTTCCTTGAATGAGTAAATCGAACGCCTTGTTGATATCTTCAAAATTCACTTCATGTGTGACAAACTTGTCCAATTGTAATTCCTGAGAAACCACATAAATGTAATTATATTTAACCACTTTAAACTGTAAAGCAGATTGATTCAATACCTTATCAAGGTAACGTTTGATGAGGATGGGAACATCAGATTTGGGTTTGAGACCCCCAAAGAGTGCTCCCGTGAGAGATTTCCCACTCATAAGAACCTCAGAAGAGCTAAGATTCAACTGCGCATCTGGCTTATCAACTCCTAAAACAACAGTTTTACCCCAACCCTGCATATTACAGACAAAGGTATTATGTATGAGTTTGTTTTGAGGAAACCAAAGGGCTGTGAAAGAAAGTGAAAACAATGGACAAGAAAATTTGTTTTGTTGATTAGTACAAGAGTTATGTGGGGAGACCTTTCTGCAGCAGGCAAATGCTTCCTGCACAAGTGTTCCCAGACCAACACATTCAAAGCAATAGTCGGCACCTCCATTAGTCATCTCAATTATTACCTGAGCAAGTAAATATGAGAGTTTCGGCATGAAATAAGAATCATTGTCATATTTAAGTTATATACACCGTCAATGTAAGAAATTTTTACACCATCTAGTTGCCTTAAATATAAATCACTATCATACCAATAAAAGACTCACCTGACTAACAGGTTTATCCCCACAACTTTTGGAATTGACAAAATCAGTAATTCCAAATTGCTTCCCTGTGTCAAATGAGAAAGGTAAAAAAGGTTAAAAATAACAAAAGAGGAGAAGAAGAATATTACTACTACCTTTTAAAGTGCCATTGAAGATCAAATATTGTACTTACAGAGTGCAATGTGGCAGAATTACTAGTGAGTTAACTTCTACTTAATCCTTGAAGAAAAATATTTCTTGATGTCTTCCACAGAGTGCTTACCTATTTCAAACTTGTCAGAGTTTATATCAACACCGATAATTCTGGTAGCACCACATAGCCTTGCTCCCTCTGCAACCTAAAAGATCCTCTAGAAGCATAAGAGCTTATGCAATACAGACATATATAAGCAAGAAGAAGCCGGAGGAGAAACTTACTGCAAATCCAACTGATCCTAAACCGAAGATCACTACTGTCGAACCTGATTCCACATTTGCTGTTTTCCAGGCAGCACCGACTCCTGAAGTTCAATTTAGATCATATCAGACATCAACCAGTCGTAGAATCTTAACACAGTTTTTTCATCATGTATTCTTAAATAACAAATTTGAGTCACCTGTCCTCTAAATGAAGCAATCAGTTATCATAATTCTTCGAGTTGATTTCTTAAATGGTCACTCAACTATTGGAATTAGGTGAACAAAGTCTTTTGTATCGGAAAAGTCACTTGTCTTCTTCTATTTGACTCAAAAGTTCATTTTTCTTTATTTTTGTATCAGAAAAGTCACTTGTCCCATCACTTTTTTAATGATTATAACAAACAACATTAATATAAAAACAATAGACAGAATACAACTATCTCTAGAAATGATTATACCATATAAATATTAGAGACAGAAGGGGTCATGAAATTACCTGTTGATACTCCACAACTAAGGAGACATGCCCTGTTAGGTGGGATTTCAGGATCAATCTTTGTTAAGTTAGCAACATCAACGACTGTGTACTCGGAAAAACTTGATATATAGAGGAAATGATGTAAAGTTTCTCCTTCTACAGTAGTGAATCGGCTTGTTTCATCTCTATGTAGCAACGGAGTCATTTGAAATGGGAATTTGGAGCAAAGGTTGCTTTTCTTGGATTTACAGTCTATACAGTCCATACAGTTCGGCAAAAATATGGGTACAACTGAATCTCCTTCTTTGAACTCTTCAACATCTTCTCCAACACTCTCCACAATCCTTGAATTAAGTAAAAGTTAGTAAAGTCGATCAGAATGTCATATTGCTGGTGACTATCAATGCCTTAATTTTTAATATATTCCTTCAAAAAGAATGATACATATTTCAGATCACAAACTCTAAGGATCATATTGGTATGTGTCAAAAGTCTTTCCTTATTTCTTAAATTTCGTGTTCAAACAAAAACATCTCATATAAAATGAAACAGAAGGAGTAAGTTTTACCCGAAAGCTTCATGGCCCAAGATTCTTGGATTGCCGCCAGGAAATTCCTCAAAAGAACAAAAAATCAGTTGATACAAAAGTTAATAAACAAGCAATTCTACAGGGGAGATACTTTGATTAGCTAAATTAAGAAGAAAACATAAAACTCTATACTTTCATCTTCCAGAAGGTAATGTCACTGTAACAGAGAGAAGTACAGATGATTTTGAGTCGAACTTCATGCGCTTTAGGAGGAGCCACAATCACTTCCTCTATCACCAGTGCTTCTCCTGGTTTTCTTGCCACTGCAGCTGCAGCATAATTCACAAGTCAGTAACAAACGTGTTGAGACGCAATATAATTAAGTAACTGAAAACGCGCTCTTTCCAACTGTCACACAATTTAACAGTAACAACTTAAGCTTTCCGTTGAAATGGTACTCAATTCAACACAGAAAGCAGCAATATTTATCAACTTATTCTTAATATACTATATGAATTCCACTTCTTGTTCATATTTGATGCAGGACCCATATGATCTCGTGAGATTCATGGCAGAGGCAAAATTTTTACTAAGGGTTCATCATCTACTATATATACATAAAATAATAATAATAATAATAATTGAACTTACATATGTGTAATTTTTAGACAAAGGGGTCTTTTGACCTTATATATATAATGTGATTTTCAGACAAAGGGGATCTTTTTGACCTTACATATGTCGGAAATACTTGATCACGAACACGATAAGAATTTCTTGATAGTTTGATGCGTGTCAATTAGGAGTTAGAATCTAATAAAAATTTAACAGAGAAGAAAAGAGAGGGGAGAAATTCTGTTAATTTTTTCTACTCCACCAAAATGAAAGAATTTCCATATAAATAGGAAACAGAAAACCATTTATAGGAGTGAGGCTGTGAGCACATTAAAGGCTCCAAGGGTAATATGCAGAATAAATAACAATACTCGCTCCGTATCAAAATAAGTAGTGTTTTGACCACCTTTTTATGTTTCAAAATAAGTGGTGTTTTAATATTTCAAGAAGGAATTAATTTAGTCTTCCAAAATTTCCCTTGTTTACGTAACTAAGAACCATTAACTAGTTTTTCTTTTTCAAGACATTTAATTATAGTAAACACAAAAGTAGTTAATTCTATACTCAATTGTGCATCATCTTCTTCACTGGGAATAATATTAAGGTCAGGAATTGTGTATATATCCATATTAAGATCAAGTTGTTCTCCACCAACATACTCACTTTTCGATTCAAAAGAAATATTAAGATCAATTTGAAATGAAGATCTTTGGTGATTTTCTATTGTAGCCAGATTTATTTCAGGAATATATAATTAGTTTTAATTTCAATGAGTCAAGTCAAACGTTTTTTATAAGATCATCTTGATGGAAAATATTTTAAAAATTGGCTCCAATAAATAAATCCATTCATGATTTACAATTGAAATTTTTAGTTTGAATTTTGTGATTTTTTACTAGTATCCAAACGTTGAATTGTGAGGCAGCAAAATGAGTAGGGAACTCCAAAAGAACACACTAATGGATAATGCTCATTAGTTGGTATGGTTGAATTAAACCATCTAATACTTCAATACCCAATGTCAGCTTAGAAAAGAGAATTAGGGGTAAGTTAGTAAAAACACTTTTTATTTTCTAGAATTGAGTAATTTCTTAATAGATGAGCATGAACTGAAAACACCACTTATTTTGAAACAGAGGGAGTAATGAAGAATAAATGATCTTTAAATTTGGTCAAAATAACATTAAAGGAACTTTTTGAATAAATAATATTTCTTTTTGAGATATTAAAATATTTTTTTAATAATATATACATTATCATTTTTCAGACAAAAAAGGGGTTACGATGAACCTCTTCTGCCCCTCTACCTCCACCCCTGCATGACACTCATGTTTATAGTCCACAAAATATATGGATTCATCATAATAAGACTATTTATAGCTCGCATCGATCTATCATAACCATCTTCGTTTATCTGAGTTTGGAACTGACTATGATTTCCGAAAATTCTCAGATTGAATAAAGATTTTTTTTTAAAAAAAAATTAGCAGATTTTAGTGAAGATTATATACCTCTGCAACGAATAGGCTTGCCAGCAGTTTTGCTTTGTTTCGTGGAGGCCATTTTCAAAATGATGAAAATACAGAGAGTTTAAAGTCACTATCACTCTGTTGTGTTGTGTGAATTGTTATACCTTCAGTGCTAGTTTTTATAGCTACTTGAGTGAATGATTCAATAAAAACTTATCCGGACCGGGTGTTTATTACATGAAGTGGAACTTACACATAGAGGTGTATGTAGCTCCAAAAGTGTGGGTTCAATTGAACCCATAACTTTCAACGTGGGGCATAAATTTGTGTATAAAAAATTATTAATTTGAAATTAATAATAGATATGATCTCATAATTTTAAAAATACAATGGGTTCAATGCTAAAATTTTAAGATTGAACCTATAAAATTTAAA
>JACEIK010000443.1:26531-40642 GCA_018107945.1 Datura stramonium | reverse complement strand
ATAGCATTTTATTTAAAATTATGTAAATAAAATTGAAAAACAAGGTTATAAGTTATTTTTTAAATTTGAAATTAAACTTCAAATTGAAATTTGAAATTTAACATGACCAAATTCTGATTTTTAAATAAAATGAAATTATTCCGAAAAAAAAGCTTATAATTTTTACGGACAAACGGGTCCTTGGTATTCTGTCCCTCTACCAAAAAATTAAGGAGGACAAGATCGTGTTGAAGTGAGGCTCATGTAAGAAGACTGGACATGTTACCACAACCAACTTCTTCGCTGCATGCATCAATTGAATATTTTGTCTACTTGATCAAATCCCATTCACTTCTAACGTGTTGATATATTAAGTAGATGTTTATCTTTTTTACTTTAATAAAAATGTTCAAAGCGCCATCTTCGTTATTATCTTGATATCAAGGGGAAAGAGAACTGTAATACCCCGAAAGTGCGTAGGAGTAGACCCGGAAGTGAAAAATTGAAATCTGCAGAAAATTTGGGGAAAATGTCTCAGGACGGGTCAAGGTACAACTTGTGGTGACATACCACGGGTCGTTGTAACGGGTCGCAGTTGGGGAAAGGCTGGGTGACAGTGCAAACCACGGGAGATATGACGACTCGTTGTGGAAAACAACGAGTCGTCGTTAGCAGTCGTGGGAAGGAGTTAGGTTTTTCAGGTGACTTTCAACGGGCGTCCTAACGACCCGTTAGAATAGACCACGAGTCGTTGGTTGTGGTTGTTGTTTGAGTTTTAGTTTTTCCAATGGACTCTACGGGGGAAAACAACGGTCCGTTGTTTGTAGTGATGGGTCGTGGTGTGACCCGTTAGGAGATGAGATGCCAAGGTTCAGGGGGCTAACCACGGGCGATGTGACGAGTCATTGGTTGAAGGTACAGGTCGTCCTGACAATCCGTTGTATGGTTCCGAAAGTAGATCTTCAGCAGTGCACACGGCGAGGGACACGATGGGTCGTCGTTGGTTCCAACGACCCGTTGTTGCTGTCCGTTGGTCCCATCCGACCAGATTTCAGGGCAGGTTCATTAAGGGTAATTTTGACTATTTCACGATATAAGGCCCTAAACTACGTCGTTTTGGTTTGGGAAAGCTGCGTTTTTAAGAAAATAAACCTTCCTAAACTCCCATTCATGCATGCACGGATTTTGACAAGTGATCTAAGGGGATATTTCAAGTTCACCTCAATTCCTTCAATTTCATTCTTGGGCTTTTAAGGAGGGTTAGAAGTTAATAATCCCAGGTATGTAAGGTCTTCAATCAGTGGATTCTTCCACACCCATGCTCCTTCTCTATCAATTACTCAAAATTTATTTTAAAACTCATGGAGTTTTATATTCGATTTGTATAAAATTTGATGATTTAATTATGGATTTCGGGGTTTTGAAATATTATTATAAACTACTGATTTTGAGTCATCTTTTGAGTTTTAAATTAATATTAATATTGTTGATTTTGAATTTTCAAACAATTAAGTATGATTATGCATGCCGCATGATGAATCGATTTATGATCTATTATCCCATCGATGTTCTTTACAAGCCCATCATGAATTATGTTTTAAATTGTGAATTCATTATGTTACCCATTATGATTTTATGAAATTCAAGCTATATGCATGATTTACAAATATGTATGTATTTTATTAAGCATGAATCATGTTTTGGCCGACTCACGGGCCTTACCTCATGGCTAATTTACTTATCTACACGCATGCTTCTAATTATCATGATTTAACTAGCCATGAACCCATGCATGATATACTATGAGCACTATATATATGTTTTGGGAGTAGTATAGAACATCGAGTAGGTTCGGGGCTCACGTTTAAGCCCCGGATCTCATGAACTATGTGTCACCGTAGGTATATTGGGACCCCTCTCATGTTTGTCCCTGGCCCAAATGGCCCTTTCTCATGTGTGATCACGCCCTTCATGGTTCCTACCCTTGGCAAGGTACGAACACCCTCCCGACTAGGGTTACAAGTCGGGCTTCATGTGTGCTCATGTGAGGTATGTAGGTTAAGAGAATCTCCAATTGTTCTTCATGGTTTATGCATGTTATGATTATGTATGTTGGCTCAAGTCATGTTAAGTAAATCGCTTCTATTATGACTAAGATTATGATATGTTACGAATGTTTTGAAAACTTTGAGTCATGTGATATGTTATTATGATTTACGATACGAGCATGCTATTCTACTCTTATGATCTATTATGGACTTTATTATGTTTTAAATGTCCGTTTTACTTACCTTGCATACTCAGTACATTCCACGTACTGACCGCATACTTTCTATGTTATATCGTTTCATGATACAAGTCTCAGTTCTCACTCTCATCCTCACCGGTAGCTAGTTCAGCCTTGCTCTCAGCGTACTTGGTGTGTCCTCATGTTCCGAGGGCTGCATGTTCACACTCTATGTTATTTCTTTCAGTTTCTGGATATTGGATTAGTTGGGGAGTTGTCCCATCAATCCGCCTATTATGTTTAGATACTTATCAGACTACAAGTTGTATTCGTCTTATTGTATAAGTCTAGTACTGATTTTCCCTTATGCTATGTCATGATTACGTTCTTTATGTTAAGTCTTCTGCTCATGTGATTGAATTAGAAATATGCTCATGTCATGGGTCGACTTGGGGTCTCTCGGGGCTCCTTGTCCCGTGTCTACGATCTGGGTGTACGTGTGGGTCGTGACAAGAACGGGGTCTGACAAATGTGAAAAAAAGAAAAAAAAAGTTTTTTTTTATCTTTGTTTCACTTTGTTAAATTGGCTATTATGGCACAACATGCTCTTAGAGGTGTATCCAGCATTAAATATATGGATTCAAAAAAACCCATAACTTCTGGCAGCAGACATAAATTTATGCATAAGAAATTACTAAATTTGTAATAAATAGCAAATGTGAACCCATAAATTTAAATATACAATGGATTGAATGCAAAAAATCTTAAGATTAAACCCATAATGCTTAAATCCAGAGTCCACCTTTGCATTCTCTTAGCTGTTGGGTCGTTAATTAATATGTTCTAAAAAGAGGGATGTACTTCGACCTTGCTTTGAGTCGTCAGGCAAGTAGCGCAAATGATCGTTAAGGTCATTCACTCAATCACTCGATGACTATTACCTATCGATCAAACTATGCTGCGTGCTTATCATACCAAAAACACAAGTAGTGTATATGCCAAAGACATACCAAACACATGAAATGCTAAAGATACTTCAACCATCCTTCCCTCCTTGTATGGAAATTAAATTGTACATGCTTCATAAGTTACCAAAACAGTCATGGAATGAAATACCAATGTCAAACTGAGAAAATACAGTTCCCATCCGCTGGAAGAACTATCCCATAGGTAAGGTATATATATACACACAGGGACAGTATAAATGGTTTTTTCCCCTCCGCGACATCCGAAAAAGAAGAGAGCGTAATCAGCAATCCGTCTACTTGAGAACCCAAAGTTCAGCAACTTGACATTCTTTGGAAACAAATCAGAAAATGAGAAGAAAAAAAAGAGAGCATATTCTCAATTGCCTATTGGCCCTGTTTATCCTGGAATCGCTGAGAAACATCATTACGCAGCATCTGCATGAATTCCTGCAGGAATCAGAATGGAAAAAATAAGACCATGCCCTTAACAAACTTCAAACTCAAATTTCAAATCCAAACTACTCACATTGGCTAGGTCCTCTGCACTGCACAGTTCATCAACTAAACTTTGATCAGTACTTCTATTGTGATGCAAAGATTCCGTACTTTGGACCAAGGAGCGAAGAATCTCTACAGGCGGACTATTGTTCTCGATTCTCTGGGCAACCTCATGAAGGCCAATCTGAAAAGATTGCAATTGATACGTAAAACTTAATTTGCATATTTATCAAAACAGAATAGAACATTCTAACAAAATAACTAGCTAACTGGAGCAAACCTGAAAATTTTCAGTGGCTGGTGTTGCCCCTGTTACTGCGGCATTCTCACCAGGCCTCTGTGCAATATTAGGAATTTGTTGAGGCACAGCTGAAATGCCACCAAGAGCTTGAGAGACAATTGGCATCATTTGCTGAAAAATCCTAGACAAGTCCATACCACCACCTTGCCCGGAAAACATGCTTCCAAGATCCTGGGTGTCAATCTGCTGGGCAATCTGACTAACAGTGTTCATCATTGCTGGACTTTGAGTGAGTTGCTGCATCATATTCCTCAAGAGATCCGGAGAACCAGCCCCAGTTTGTTGTGAAACCCCACTCAACAAACCATTTAAAGCAGGACTCTGAAGGACACTAGACATTGCATCTGCTATCTCTGATTGGCCATCGACATTTCGGTTTCCCGTGCCAATAGTCCCCATAACTCCCCTATCTGAGAGTGTCCCTGAGGGAATAGCAGTCTCATTTCCCCTGGCTGCAAGCGCTGCAAGAGACTGCAAAACTTGTTGCCCGTCTCTTTTAGGTAGTTCATTTGGATTGTTGCTAGTTGAACCATCAGCATTATTTCCATGTGGTATGGATTGCTTAGTTCGTCTCTAATTTGCAGATCCACCAAAAGAAAAAAGAATGTCAAGTCCAGGACCAAAAATTGGAACAGAAAGTTCACTACATGAAAGGTTAAAACAATTCCAGAAAGCATTCACAAATCTGACTTTTTCTTCAGTTATGAGATGAACAATAATATTGCATCAAACTGACAAACCACAGTAGACACTAATCCAACATAGTAGTTTAGGATTTAGAGCAAAATCATTAAAGGGGCACCACCAGCTCTAAGTCTCTTTATATTTGTGTTAGAGTAGGTTAGAGACAGAGTGGAGGTCCGCTAATATGGACTTGGTTTCCCCTCCTATGAGCCAGCTTTCGAGGTAGAGTTAGGCCCAAGGTTGGTATCAGAGTCAGGTCCATCCCCATTTGGGCTCACGGTTAACGCTATAGTTGGGCCTGAGCATGAAGGAATTAGAGTAGGTTATCATCCCACATTGGTTAGGGAATGAAGTGGTGGTATGCTAATATGGACTGGGGCAATCTTTTCCTCATGAGCTAGCTTTTGGGAGTGAGTTAGGCTCAAGGACCATTTCTTTGCAATATTATAAAGAAAATGATAAACAAGACAGCAGAAGAAACTAAAACTTCATTAACCCGAGCCTGAGAAATCCCAAGGGCCATTAGTGCACCGTTCACAACTCGATGGATAACGGGCCCATCCTTCTACACTTTTCCACTTAATTACCATGCTATTGTCGAACCTGTTACGTGCGCTTAACCGACACATCACATGTTGCACTATTACCACTAGACTATAGTCCCGTGGGGAGGGGGTGCTAATTTATTAGTACTTATAAATATCAACTTCCAAAAACTCTCAAGAGGCGCGAACGTTAATGCAAGGTAAATGAGCAATTGACAAAAGAAAATATAAATTTAGGACTCAAGAAAGCAAAACAATAAAATTTGACCTAGCATTTAATGGTACATGAGTACCACAACAACTCAGCAGACAAAATTAAAGTATTCATTTAGTACCAACGGAAAATGACTCTCACATGTCCTTTGAGAAACCCTACTACATTTGGAAATAAAAAAAGAAAGGTACTTTATTATTACTCCATCTTTCAGCCAAATCAAATAATCAAAGACATATCTGGGAAGCAGCATCAAAATGTCTTGTGTACCTTCGGCTGCAACCCTCCGAGCCCTAATCCGAGGGGCAAAGACGAGGATTCATCAGGACTACCTAACTCCTGACCAGACCTTTGAGCTCCTCCTGCACTGGCTGAAGCTTCTGACTTACTATGAGACATTTCGCTTGATTGACCTTGACTCTGGCATTTACAAGTTTAATTAGACTAGAATGCCGTAGTGGGGAAAAAAAAAGACAGGTCATGGAATCATTTCATTGGCACCGACCATTTTATCCTCTCTTCCAGGAACATTGTGCACCAGTAGAGGCTCAGACACAGTCATCCCACTTGCAGATGAGACATCTAGTTGAGTGCTTACAGTATCATTCTCGGCACCAGACACAGCAGAGCGCTCTTGGCCACTTGGGCCCTCTGATTGGCCTTCATTATACAGAAAAGCACATCAGAAAGTACATCGCCATAATGTATCATTATCAACCAATTAAAAAAGTACAGATGTTACACATGTTAACAAGAAGCTCTCAGTCTGCAAAAAGTTCAGATATGATAATAGATTACATTAGGACATAAAACGGCAAAGCTATACCAGGCTGTGGCATACTAGAGACTGAGATAACAGCAGGTCTTGTTGGAACAGCTGTAGCCATTATATTTCCAACAGGCAAAACCCTTGATTGGCCAGAATCAGTACCATAACCGCGTTCACCTGGTGCACCATCTCCATTGGTCGGCCTAGCACCAACTGCAGAAATAATAGGTGCTAAAAGCACCAATTGTTAGAAAGGTACAACATTTCCTCCCAATTACTGAAATGCTCCACAAGAAAATAAGGAAAAACAATAAGAAAACTACAGAAAATTTTGTACTAGCATATTTTTCACACCTGCATGTATATGAATATTGACATGCCTTGGGGCACTACCAATTCCAAGAGCGCCAAAACTACCAGGATTAGCTGGAACAGCAGCTGAACCACCAAAGAGTGGACTGGTTTGAAGGGGGAAAGGCTACATCGAGGAAGAGCAACAGGCCATGAGAAAAAAGAGAGTAAAAAAAGGAGCAAGCATATACCTACGTTTCAGTGCAAACCTAGCCTAATCCCTCTACTTTTATCTGGCTAACAAACCTGAACCATTATGGGGTTCGGCCCTGTGGAAGATATGTAGACAGCAGGACCAGCATTTACTGAAGATTCAGCCTGCAAAGAGCAGCTTAACAACTGTAAGAGAAGCACTTCATAGAAAATTCTTAACCACCAATAAGAGAAGGAAAAAGTCATACAGGTGATTGTCCCATTCTGAGAGTCAATATAGTCCTTCCAAGCTCTAATAGAAGGGCACCTAAATGTTGCATTGCTTGACCAATTAGCACCGACTCTGTCTGCACCTGTCCCCTTACTGCAGGATCACTGGAGACCCCTTCTTGTTCCAACCGTCCTGCAATGTGCTACAAAGTGACAGAAGATTAGCAAACAAAATCAGAGAACAAAAAGAGAGGGGGGACAACTTTGCCAAAAGAAAAGGCATGTAACTAACAACCTTTTGTACGGCTGGATAAGAGCAAGTTACAACGCACAAGAAAGTAAAAAGTTCGACAATCATCAGGAAGTTACAGCAGAAAAAAATAATGTATCAAGACCATATCTTTAACAATGGTCATCTATGATATCTTATTAGTGATACTTAATGTGGCTGTAGGGAGTCCATCAGAGCCAGAAGTTAAAAGGAAGTCTCCTAAGCAATGCAGGAGTAAGGCTGCACACACATTGCATCTAATGCTATAAGATTTCACAGTTTGGTGTCACAAGCGGACCAACATTATTTTGAGCCGTCAAGTTCATTGTTTTAGATAATAAGGGCAATATATACAGTATGGTCCCATGCATGAATGCTGTTGCAGTGGAAGAGTGGTGAACATCATACAACACACAACTTGTACAGTTGTACAAGTGGTGAGCACGAGAGAGCTGTTGTTTACTTCTCTCTAAAGATATGTCTGACCACTGTATGATATATCCTCACAATATATCAAGTAAATCACTAATTGAGCCCAGACATGGTGAAAATCTATCATCATTAAAGCTCCAGAATGTTGGGAGTCAAGATGTGATTCAATATACACGGAGCATAGCAGTTCCATTTTCCCAGGTAAAGAACTGATATTTTACCATCAAAACCACAGAGGACTGATAGTTTACTATCATGACAAGAATAGGCAAATACACTGCAAGTTTATAGCTTAGCCAGCTTGCAAGCAACTGCAGCTTGATTGACGCTTGCAGCTTGCAAATCTAGAGAAGAGTTCAACATCCCAAAGCTTAGGAAGAATTTATGCCTGCATTTATATGAATGGATAGGATTGACCCTTTTATTCCTTCTGTATAAGAAAGAGTCTAACCAGAAGATCTGGAAAACCAGCAACACTCTTCTAAACCTACCTATACCCTCTTCCCTCATTCTCCCTCTTCTATATTAAGAGGTTCCTCATGACAACTAGTCTGCCACCTTTGATTTACCAAAGGGGAATTTGCAATCATCAGAAAGGCAATTCTCTTCTCTGGGGCCTTGCGGAACTTATCCTAAATGAACAATTCCTCCCTTGTAAGAAATATATTAGCACGGAATAAACAGAGGTTGCCTGAGAACAAGGTTCTATATCTCTCTCCCTACCAAGGCTCCTTTCAGTCACTACCATCTCTATAATTTCTTTCCATCTTCAGAAGTGACTTTAACTAATCAAACCTTTACCTCCTATCTACATCCATACAACTAGACCAGATTTATTGTTATTTATGGACTTCCCTTCAAGGGTCACTTGTCTTCAGTGATTCCGATACAATTGTGTCAGGATTTCAAGGGGATGATAGCAGGTAGGTATCTCATGACACAATAGAGAAAGCTAGAATTCAAGATTTTTATGGGCCAATTAAAGTGTTATCCACGTTGCAGATATTAAATGCATGATCTAGTACAACACCCAACTCTCAACACCCAATCCTCAACTGACTAAACCTCTCCCCCCCGGATAAAAATTTAAAAGGTTTTGTGCTTTGGTCCTTTCATGCCAAAAAATAATCATTTTCCTTTAACAGCATTTTAACAAAATAAAGCCACTCTCAAGTACAACTGGTCAAGCTTCTGAGCATAATTGCAAGACTGAAAAGCTCAAGCTAGGAACTCGGCCCTGATTAACTAAAACATGTGCATTACACAGTACATGCTGCTATCAATCACAGTAAAAGATGATTCTTGCAAGTTGATTTCATAAAAGGTAACACTAGAACCCTGCAGATAATAGAAGGAAAGGAGACAGGGATGGACCAGAACCTTAATAACAAAAAGAGATCATTATATGGATCAAGGGAAGGCACCAGAAACAATGTCTGCTATATGGGGAGCAATGATCTACTACACATGGCAAGCAAGAAACTGGAAGCTGTTGAAGCTAACAACTGTAAATACTACTTTTGCCATAGCACAGATACAAAAAAAGATTAGAGAGAGGATAAGATTGTTACCATGTTCAAAGAGAGTTCATAGATGTCAAATTTTGATTCAAATATTATGTAGTTTGTTTTTTCTTGTGATTGGAGATCTAGTTGTCTTAACACCCTTCCTAGAAGGTGGTTAAGGCTCTAGAGGCACTTCAGGTGTATTAATTATTTGTTGTCAATAGTAACATTTCACAGTGTGTTCCCAAAAGAAAACGATCATTATGGTCATGGCACATACAGATAATGCCGCAATGACTTGACCACCAAACAGACGTCCTGCTTGATGCAGCACAATGCTTAATGCCTCTGGAGTCGATAAGCCACGAGAATTTGTAGGCAACTGTACTACAGGTGGATCTGCCGCATTATTAGGTGACTGGTTTGGCGGGTAACCTGAGGTAAGAGGATGCAGAGTCATTCAGAGATCCATCCACCACAAGAGAAGAAGAAAAAATGATAAAATCCTCACCGTTCTGTGAGAATACAACCTCCATCTGATTCATGAATTCAGTAAGCGTGACCAAGGAATCTAGAAGGGGCTTCAACATTCAAAAGAGAAAAATAAATGAGCCAAACATGGCCATGAACAATATGAGACAGGAAAAACATAATATCTGAAAGACATTCTACCGAATTAATTGAGGGGACGGCTATTGCTGCCCCCAGTGGAATTTGCACTACTTGCGGTAAAGATTGACCAGAAAATGCCTGCCCAGATTGCTGATTTCCTGACTGACTTAGACTCTCATTTCCTTGAGGTCGAGAAACTGGAGCACTGGCCTGTTCACAAAACAACCCACCAAGCAAAGATTAGGGAGGAAGCAAAGAACAACATAAATGCAATTCTTCAGCGAAATTAAAGGTCTCATATAAGTGAGTGTCCTGTAACTTTGAACCTTGAAAGAGCTCAGCACACAAGAGAAAGAAACCCCAATAAAATATAAAAGCAGTGAGCAAATCCAAGAGATCTGAATGTAAGAGCAAAAGGTGGGAAAAAACCTGCACACCGGGAAGCTGGCCACCAGTCATGTTCCCAATCCCTACAGTGTTTAGAACTGCCCCAATAACCTATAAAGTTGGACTTTTTCTGTTATGAGATTCTCCCAGATCAACTCAAATTACAGTGATTAAAAATCTAGCAACTCCAATGCAACCCACCCGGCTAAGATCAGGCATAACAAGTCCTTCCCCCTGATCTCCAACATTAAAAGTTCCCAGGACAACACTATGTGAAATCTGCCCGATACGATTCCGTGAGCCTCCAGCAGTGGGTTGAGGCTCTTGTCCTGTGATACTCAAAGATCAAAAAAATAGGTTGTTACCCCTCTGACTAACAAATCAGCCAAATGACCTGAAAGCCTTAAGTTCAAACCACAAAACCTTTACCTCTGTTAACATTGTTAGTAGTAGCTTCTCCAGTGCTGCTACCTGACGGAGGTTGTGATTGAGATTGCCTCAGTACTAAATGTAGTGTGTCCCCATTTTCCACATCTGGAAAGAGTTAAGGTTTGGCAAGAAACCCAAAAGCCGTACATGAAAGAGGCTCCATTTTTTGCAAAAACATGACATCTAATCATGTAAATTTGTTAAACCTATGTTAACAAAATATTGAAGTTTCAACTAATTGGCTCGTCAAGACAACTCTCTAAAATTAAT
Source organism: Datura stramonium (assembly GCA_018107945.1). Classification (NCBI taxonomy): domain Eukaryota; kingdom Viridiplantae; phylum Streptophyta; class Magnoliopsida; order Solanales; family Solanaceae; genus Datura; species Datura stramonium. The sequence continues at coordinate 29,837 of JACEIK010000443.1, read as the reverse complement.
CATAGACATGACAGGACTTAGGAGGTGAGAAATCAATCAATTTGTCAGATGAAAACAACTCACTAAGCTTAATTACCAACATGGATATCTTTCTAGATGACCAAGGGAAAGGATCAGTGAAGATATGATATCTAGAGGTATTTAGGTTTGCTGCATACTATATCTCGAGGTATTAAGGGTTGTGGCAGTGCCAAATGTCGACTAGAGTTACCCTTTTGAGATTAATATTCCAAGCAGACAGAACTTAATTCTCCATTAGATTCATTCCTACTCTTGCTTTCTGGATTAGGCGCAACTCTTGCTTTCTGGATTAGGCGCACACCATGAGTTTGAGCCCTACCACAAACAAAAAGCCTGAAATTTAAGTGGAGAGTAGAGGGAGAGCTCATTATCCACCGAGTTTCAAACTATGCCCCAGTTCAGGTTTGAAGCAGTTGCGGAATCTCACTTGAAGGGTTTTCAGTTAAAAGAAAAACTACTTCAGATTATGTTCAAGCCTTTTTTGTTTTCATGAACTCTGACATACTTCACCCTCAATGTCCACAAATTAGAGCTTCTTTCTGAATCAGTTTGGAAAATTTTAAAACATTCAACAATTAATTATGAGTTCTGAAACAGAAAAGGTAGGACAAGCTTATGTGAAATTGGTGAAATCCTAGAAATTACCTGAAGAGAGATGTAAGAAGCCAAATGCACATATATACAAACATCTAACAGAAAACCCTGTCCAACAAATTTAAAGAGAAAAAAATACTTCCAGCAAAGACTGTTTGATTGCAGACACACACTGCTTTATATGTGTGAAGGGGAAACTTGAATTACTCAGTTGGTAGGATACGATATTCAGAAAGAAGGTGATTATCTTTCAAGACCTTGCCCCTAAAAATTAGTCTTTGCTGCTCAACAGGTACACCAATCTGACTAGCTAGTTTGTCCTTCAAGGCTGAAACTTGCATCTGAGATTGAGATATGATAGAGAAGTAAAGTAGACAATGAGTGCCAAATAAGAGATGTATCAGAGGAGTACAGTACACGTGATTGATAAAAGATTCCAAATGCTTAAATCCACTTTCAACTTCATATTGATAGGACATTATTTGAGAAAAGGTTTCTACATTTCAATATATTATTTCTGACAAGCATGAGGGGAAACAATCACTTTTCAAAAGCAGCAAAAATTCAACAAAGCACCACATGTAACTGAATAAGCATGGTGGTAAATACTCTTTTTCAGCATAATTTGCAAGAGCAGAGTAACAAAATTTACATTCTTATCCACGTTAAAAGTATACGTCTGGGAATCTAAGGTCTTGATCTTGAGCTCCACGGTTGATTCAGAACTTCCACCAGAATCATTACTTGTGCTTGATCCTTCAACTGCTTGCTGATCAGCCATGAGACTTCAGAAACAACTGCCTGAACAGAAAACTCTGATGGAGGGTAAGCATTTATTAGAGCACCATGAAAAATAGTTGAGACAAACCATCACCAAGGACTTAAGGAGCAACTGCAAAACCAAAACTCTTTTGCCGGAAGGTAGACCATCCAACCACAGGTTTAAATGAAGGCCTAGACCAGCCAATATGCAAAGCAGACATATAGATTCATGGGCAGCAAAAAATAATCATTCAACGAAGCATAAGTAGCAGTAAAACAAAACCTAACCCACCCACCCACCCCCAAAAATTAAAAAGCAAATCAACCAAAACACAAATACAAATAATTTAGAAGTGAATCCATTCTGAACAACAGAAAAATGACCCAAGGATGGGAATCATGAATGGATCAGATACAAAGTTAAATTATAATTCAGTACCAGGAGCTGTTCTCTTCACAAATAGCTCTACGCAATTCCAGAAAATGAGTACATTGTAGAAAGTTATTTCGCAGGCAGGAAAAAAAAAAGAATATTTTTTGCACATCCTTTTTCACCAAGTTGAAGCCCTAATCTTTTTTTATAGGTAATATGAGAACATTATTGATGCAAAACCAGCATCAAGGGAATGTTGAAGCCCTGAAAATCTTAAACCAGAGATGCACATCAGTCCCCAACCTGCGAGAGATTATGTGAAAAAGAAAAATCCACTGACCAATTTTTCTCTCACCCCCTCCCATGCCCTCCTGCAGGATTTTGTTCTGTTCAAATTCCTCGTCTTTGACTGCAGTCAACACTTAATTTTTAAGATGCATTCGCGTTTCACTCAGGTCGAGTAAGTTAATGATGACATAGTTGCAGCAAGAAAATATGTAGATTCGGCCAGGACCAAAAACAAAGGACTAATCAAATAAATATAATGGCATTGTCTGTGGACTCTATTGTCAATTTCCTTATGAACGAGAAAATTCGGGGATAAATGCTCCTCTCCACTTAAATACAATTCGTGATGTGCACCGAGCACATTTTGTGTTCCACATTGCACAACCTTTGTTGTTGAACCAAACCCCAAGGAGATGGGGATTCTCTTGGCATTTACCAATAGCTTTTTAAAAGAAAAAATTAATTGTGGTAACTTCATAGACACTTTTCTAGAGCTCAACTTCAACATGTTCATACTTGGTTTTGGACTTCAGTGGAGGCCAGGCAATCCCTTGAACGCAACTTTCGCTCTCACAGGTCAAGAAAAGTTGCAGCAGATATTAAACAGTAATTTATTCAGGTCATAAGACAGTAAGACTTTCTCCTACATGCCAGTTGTGTCTGAAAACATAGGGTACAGCGGCATAACTATTGACAGTTGGGAAGCCATAACTAAAAGGAGTTGTTGGTTTAGTGGCAAAGAAGAAACCCAATTTTGGCGATCTTGTGCTTGATGCGGGATTGATTCCCCTTGGAGTCATACAAGTTGTTTTTTGTCCATTATTATTGCATATTAATTTATTTTATAGGGAACCCACAAGCTTAACATCCTGGATCTGCCCTATGGGTAAAGCAGATATTGTGCCTATTGCATACCCGTTGCCAGCAATTTACTTTTTTTAAGAAAGAAATTAGGCCACATCTTTAGTTATGCTTTCCTTTTCGATATTTTAGCGTTTGTTTCCTTTAATCTTGTCCTTTTTGCTTCTCAAGAGTCAAAGCAGTGGATCTTTAACCAAGATTAATAAATGCATAATACAATCATTCAAAATGGTACTGTCCAAATAATCCCTAACTGTTCAACTTTTATCCTTTTACAAGTAAACTAGGTAATTTAAGGCCCGTGCAGGGGCCCAAGCAATCGACCTACAACAGCCCAAGCCAACATATATGTCCCTTCTAAGTCTGAGTTTAGGTGTTGATTGTGATTTTCATGGCTAATATAAGCA